>QANX01005892.1:7046-231932 GCA_003254975.1 Ochetophila trinervis
GACAGAGAGAGAGAGAGAGAGAGAGAGAGAGAGAGAGAGAGAGAGAGAGAGAGAGAGATTATCTAACTCTTAAATAGCAGTGACTAGTTCATTCAAGAGTATATCGAGTAGCAATCTTTTTTATTTCACACTGCTATGTCTAGGAAGTGGAACTAACAGGACATTTAAGATAAAGCTGCAATGTTCATCTTCTTCATCCATAATACAATGGCTGATGTTATTCTTGATGATAATGCTGACATCTCCTCTTTATAGCAAACAGGACGGCTAGGCTTTGCTTTTCTTGTTCTGATAGTATTAAGAGATTGTTCACGGCAAGCTTTCGGTACAGCATCGCCTTTATAAGCCTTGCAAATATAGCTTAGAAAATTTTCGTAGTCCTACAACATTAGAATCAATAAATCTGTCATAAAGGATATCATATAATTTTCAAGGTAGAATGTAAGAATTATGACTCTAGGATTTAACAAACCTCATAAAGTGGTTTTCCATCCACAACTACCCAAGGCACATATTCATGAGGGGGTTGCAGGGCTTCTGTTTCAGCTGCATATTGTAGTTCAAGCTGCACCAAGAAAAGAACTCTATTTATAGACACTGACTATATTTTGCAGCAAAAGTGGCATCCACAAGTGAATTGTTAGACAACCAAACAAGGAAGTCAAAAGCCAAAGAGCATGATAGTACTGCCAAGACTTCAAAGAGAAATTTATAGCACAGGGGTGCTCAAGACTCAAGATAATGCTATAATGACCAAATAATAATGGACATTAGAAGAATTGTTCGGAAGGATCCCCGCGTTGTTGTTATCCCATGATTCCATTATCTAGTAAAGTCCGAGATTGAATATACGATTAGTTGTGAAATCTTAGGTCCATTTAAACATAGATAACTAGATATGATCAAAAAAGAAGTTATATGCAAGCAGAAGAATCACACCAGAGCAGTCTCTACAAATAAGACTCATACAACATCAACTAACAATGTTTAAGCAAATGCTATAAGTTAAAGAAAAATAATAACCTTTTTCCCGCGTTCGCCAGTGTAGCAATCGATAATAGGTTTTGGATCCAAATTCAATTTCTCAAAACATTTTTCCCACTCTGTGCGCTTGTGCTGGTACACCAAAGACTCAATGCAGTAAATGAAAGGAAAATGTTCATTCTGCATAAAAGAGGAAAGAAATAAGTACTTGGCAATTTAGCATTCTGGCTTAAAACTTACTAATCTCTAATAGAAACTACTATAAAAAGGAAAATTCCCTCAAAATGTCTAGACAGAATTACAAGAAATTAGTTGTTGACGAACATTCTAAGATGCTTTTCCTTGATAATATTAATCATGAATTATGGGTATTAATCTTCTTGAAAAATCTGTTTAATTTCTCTTTCTTGCTTTACAATTGAAAACAATTCCTTACCAGCTCAGGCCATTCATCGATCGCACAGGCTTCCACCGTGTTCAATAAGCACTCGTACGGACCGTGCTGCAATCATCACAAAGAAATAAATTCAAGCTTTTGCTTTCTGAACACTCAAAAGCACAATGATTTTGATGGAGGGGAAGTATCAAATTTTAATATAATTATACCATTTCCAAGACAGTTTTACAAGTAAATAAGCACAGGACAAAACAATGAAAACGCATGTAAATAATATAAAGTAAATAGCTTCAATTCAATAATTTTGAAAAAAAGAAAAGAAACAGAGAGAAAATTGGGGGTTATAGGACCTGACAATTGACCGTATTGTTGGGTCTGATCCTAGCATTACCCCAAGGTACGAGGTTGAGATCGACAATGGAGATAAGGTCGTTTTCGAAGATGTCGACCAAGTAATTGACGATGAAGTTGGCGCTGTACGGACAAAGCGATTCATAGTATAATCCCAGAGTGACTTTCACAGAATCTGACGGAAGAATTTCAGCTGTGGAAGACGAAGAGGGCGAGAAGAAAGCAAAGAGGATGAGGAGTTGAGAGAGAAGAGATGGTCGAGAAAAAGCCATCGATGATCAAAACCAAAATTCAAGCTGAGAAGATATAAAAAGGTTTGAAGTATTTTTGATTCGATTATGTGTTTAGTTTTATGCCATTTTTTGAAGTGAAAGCCGGAGCAGAACACGGTTGAGCTGTTGTGGACTTGCGAGAAGTAATCATATCTTCAAAGGTGGAAGCCTCTTATAGATCCACATCATAGATAAAATGTCAATGCCACGTCACTTTTTTTTTTTTATCTTTTATCTTTTTCTCCCTCTGAAAAGTGCTATAAAAATTATTTTTTATCGAATTTTATTAAAAGTTCTTTTTTAGAAAATTTTATAAACATTTTCAGAAGTGTTATTCTGAACTTTAAAATCTAACATTTTTTTTTTTACTTTATACGAGCATTGCCAGTATAATTACTTTTAATCTTTTTTAAACTATAATCACTCTTAATTAAGAAAAGCTCTCCCAGCAGTATATTTTAAAATCTACTTTTTATTTCTCATAAATCATATCAAATATAATTTTAAATATATTTCATTATAGTTAAAATTATTTTAACACGCCTAAATTTATTAATTAAAATTTTAATATTTAATTATGTAAAATTATTTAATTATATTTACTTTTTATAATTTTAATATATCATTAAATAAATTATCAACTAATAATAATTAATAACCATGGCATTGCTACACGTTGATCTTGGTTACATAATTAAATAGTAAATAAAAATTTAAAAGGATCAATAAAATAATTACAGCCATTTTCAAAGATCAACTTTGGGAATTGAGATGCGAATTCTACCATCCCAATTCTTAACTTTTGCCAAAAAAAAAATAATAATAAGTTTACTATCAAGTTCTTTTTTTTTTTTTTGATGAACTATCAAGTTCTTCTTGTATAAACTAAAAGAAGTTAACCAAATTAAGGGGAAAAAAAAAGTACAAGAAGAAGAAGAAGAAGAAGTTATTTTTGCAAATCCATTTGGACAATATCTCATACAAAATAATTTACCAAGAACCCATTTCACCTTCTTTTTCCCTTTCTTTGAATTAAGGTTAGGGTTAGAGTTTTATACATATAGGCTATAGCAGCTAGCAGCCACCCACGGCCCTCCATCGCCAGGTGAAGCTGCTCGGTGGCTACAACTCTAATTTTTTTTTCTCCTTCTTCTTTTGAAAAAAATAAAAAAATAATTTGAAAATTGAAAAAAGAAAAAAAGAAAAAGGAGATGATTTGTAAATAAACAGTTCTTTCGCAGTGCAAGAAGTTCTCATAAACAAACAAAATTAGGAGCTTTGAAGTTGACAACTGACAAGATAATGAAAAGCAAAGAAAAATAGAATTTAGGATGACCTGACAAAGGATGGTAGTGTTGGGTAGAACAAAGGCGTTGCCCAAAGGATGGAGCTTGAGATCAACAATGGAGTGAATCCCACTATCGAACAGCCTAATCAGGTCATTCACAAAGAAATATGCGCAACTTGGGCACAAAGTTTCATAGTAGTAGTCCAATGTCACTTTAGGCGAAGTAGAAGAATTAGCAGGTTGAGAAAGTAACAATAACGTCGCTAGTACTACAGGGCAAGCAAATAGCGGAATTCTAGCTTTAGGATTAAAGCCCATAGCTGTTGAGAATTTGATTGCGATCGATGCCTAACCACTTGTACGCTCTTCTTAATTTCCCTAGTTAATTTATAGGCATATCTCAAGCGTGGAATGCATGTAGCTTGGAAATTGTTAAATATTCAGAACTAGCTTCGCATGAAGGAAAAATACAAAATGAGATATCAAGCTCCACCGCTATCAGCATGCCTTTCGGTTTTTATATATCGGTCTGTGTGCCTGTCTGCTTATCGTAAATGCGATTGCAGTTTTGTCAGCTATGAATAAATTCAAAATACTTTCCTGAAATCCTGTAAAAATGTTGCATGTCACTGTTGTTTTTATGCGTACGTCAAAGTTTCAACGGTTTTTTGCATGGGTGTGATGTCTATTGAAAAAAAAAATTAAAATTAAAATTTTGGCTATTTATAACTTTAATTGTCCATCCCTTTCTCAAAATACTCTTATTTCCTTTCTAGTTGAACGCAATTTTTAGTTTTGCTACAATTTTTTATTTTGAAGAAGTATTTATGATGGTAATTTATTTTTTCTAACATTTTAAAATTGTATATCCTACTAATACATGCATGTTGTTTGTCTACTGTGAACTTAGTTTTGAAAAAAAAAAAAAAACAAAATAAAACTCATAGTCTCTTAGAGGTTCAAAACGTTACCAAATCCCAACCTAGAGTTGGAGGACCTAATTGAGGTACGTAATTGGAGTCAAGTATGAAATAGAGAGTATGAAGTGAGAGGATTTGTTCGTTTCGACTTCCAGGCGATACCCTGACTTGACGCAATTAGGGTATATGGCAGAAATACAATGAATGGTGTCCGACAGCAAGTAGGGGCGTCCGAGACTGGATGTCAAAATCAATATTATTTGAAGTATACTAATCACAAATCAGATATCCAGAACTGATTCAGTTGACATATTTAACTGAGATACCATAACAATCTATCAAATGCCCCAGCCACATGGAAACAGGATGTTGGATTGAGGGTTGGAATTGTTTTTTCAATTTCAAATATCAAATGAAATTGTACATCATTTTTTGAATTGTTTTGACTAGAGTAAAATGGACTTGGTTCCCAACAATTTTCACATGATGGAAATTAGATTAAATAAATTGAAAAGGATGTGTGTGGTCACATGAAGATTCGAAGATGAAAGCGAATTACATAAGAAAGAGTTTCTACGTTCTTTGTTTAGAGGATGCAGTTTATAAATCTTTAGGTTTAGACCCTACAAAAATATTAATTAAGTACGAAATTTTTCCTCGTGCTAAATTTTCAAATGAGACGCCGTGTTATTGCACTGCTAATATGGAAATAGTAATTTTTATTGTCAAATAGATTATAAACTCACTCATATACATGTTTCAACTATCTGTTATCATAGTTTATTCCGTATTATGCATCGAGCAATAACTATACATACAAAAATTTTTTTGGAAGTGGTAGCAAACAGAATCCATTATTTATTATATTCAAGTTTTCAATTAATAATTAGGCAATAAGCAAGTAATTTCTACAAATTTTAACTTTAATTCCTCATTATATCAAATTCAAAATGTGTAATACAATAAATATCATAAACTCTCAAGATATAAAATGAAAACAAAAAAAAAAAATAGTTAAATGGATCTGAAACCAAATAAATACAACTGAAAAAAATGAAAATTTGAAATTTTTTTAATTTGAGTTAATTAACTGGTTAAGATAATTAGTTATGAGAAAGTACACCACCTCAACCCCCAATTGGACACCCCGCCTCCACGTGATAGGGAGTATTTAGCATGAATTGCTATCTCTTTCAAATACCCCAATTGAATTAGTTTGGGATATCCAATTGGAGGTCAAGGCACTTTCATTATTTTCAAATCATCAATTTATAATAAAAAATAAACAAACTTATATAGAAACTTTAAATTTAGTTTCTCAGTATATTAATTCAAAATGTGTAATATAGGGCACCTTTGAACATCAGATGGTAACACTAGATAGGATTATATTATACATAGACTAGCTAATACAATGTTTGAATCTCTCTTTTTTTTTTTTTTTTAAAGAAAAAAAAATCAATGTGGAAATTATTTTATCGTATGCCAAAATACGAGAAAACTAGGGTAAAATAAGCCCAACCCCTTGAACTTATGTTATACAGTGTTTCTACAAAGGTAAGGGCGAAAGCTGCACCCATCGGCGTCTCTTCGTCGACAACTCATCACCAGCATATCCCTTAATAGGGATAGCTAACATGTGGTCACTAATTTTAGGATATGCGTTTCAAAGAAAACAATCAAGAAAGAGAAAATATTAAAAAAAAAAAAGTCTTCAAACAAAAAAATTATGGAAATATCTTGGTTAAAGTACACATTTCATAAGCAAAACAAAAAACAAAATTTTTTTTTACTGACCTTAGATGAAAAGGGTATGAAGTCTAGCTTTCAACAAGTGAGCGAGAAAAAGTGTGTGAGAGAAAGTGAACAAGGGAAGTGAAAATTTGGGTTTCTGAACAGAGAATGGGATCCAGAAAGAGAATGGAAAAAGAGAAGAGGAAGCATGCGCTAGATAAATCGAAAGAGGGTTCATCAAATTGGTATGGTTTTGGTGGCTAATTTTTTGGATGGTGATAGTTTCGGTGGCGATCTTAGTTCGTCCCACCCGCTCTGTTTAGAGAAATTTACCAACCAAACAAGGCTTAAGGTGAAATTAGATTTTTTTTTTTTTTTTCGCTAAAGAAGTTGAAACTAGTCAGTGATGACAAAAATAATGTTTTGGCTAAACTTTTTAAGAGTAATGCTAGAGGTACCACATAGTTTACCAATAAATCTACCATATATATGTGTTATTATTTTACTAACATATTATTATAACCTAGATATGGATAAGTGAATTCTAAAAATAATAAGTATAATTAAATATAAGCCAATTAAAAAACGACAAGTGTATACTTGATTGAGATATTGGAGACTATGTGGTACTTCTTAGCATTATTCATTTGTGAAGACTACATAGTTAATAATATAATATAAATTTATTTAATTTTTTTTTAATATGACTGTGCACCAAATGTAGTATAAAATGACACAGGCTAATACAATTATGCAGCAAAATGCCATACAATATATAATCTAAGCTAATAATATACAGGCTAAAACAATCCTACGTATTAAACGTACACATGAGGTAAATAAATATTTCACAAAAAAAAATTACATAGTTAATTGATTTCGCAATCAAATAAATACATATGTCTTGAGAAGACCGAGTCAAGTAGATAGACATTGATGCTGAATTCCATCCATGTGCATCTACACAAAAGAGACTCAAGCTGTGGAGATGCTTTGATTACAACGGTGTTGAGATCCTCATAAAATTCTATTAAAATTGTTTACACGTTGAATATTACTATTCAAAGTAAGACTTTTAAAACAAGGTCGACGATTAAATAGTGAAAAGGGCTTAGTATTAGGTTAGTTGAATATCAAGTCCTTGGATGCTGACTTAGTCCCTTCCAACTTCAGTGTTTACAATAGTTTGGAATTTCAAATGGAAGAAAGAAAATTGCAAGTCACAATAAATTGGTCACTGAAATTAATCGGGTTGAGGGGGATGAAATCGAATTTAAGTTTAAGATCCTTTATTTTGTTGATAATTGCATAGGTAACTAACCTTTCAACTCGTGGATCAAAATTTAAACTCTAGACCATGAAGGGGAGCCACAAACATTAGCCTCTTCAAAAGCTTACAATCCAAAACATGATGGCAAAGCAAAGACAACATAATCAATGAATAATTGGAGATAATGTATAAAAAACGACTCATAAACAAAATGTAAAAAAAAATAGAAAAAAAAATAGAAAGTTTTCCACATACTGAAGAAGTGCTTGGATAGAATGGTCATCCGAGTAGCTTCTATATTGGGATTTAACTAGTAGCAATACGAATAATGGCTTTAGATAGAATCGACAAAGTGTTCTTTGTTTTCATTTTAAAAACTAGTTCACAAAACTGGTGAAAACATGTAAGAATTAAAACAAAATACTGGAGAATTTTCCAAATGCACAATGTGAAGTTTGCCAAAATTCCTAAACTATTTATAAGCAAAAGCAAATGAGAATTTTGCAAACTGAAAAGACATAGCGCACATTCAATTTAAATTGATTAGAGATTTGGTACTTAAACGTCAAATGCATAATAGTTCTTGTTTTTTCTTGAAATTGGAAATCCAGAGCTTTAGTAACTTATAAAACACGGAATTAAATTGGAATCTGACTAACGACGGAAGTACTTCATCATAAAACGATAAATACTCAGCCCCATAAAGGCGATCTCTAACTGAGAGGCGAGGTTATCACAACATATACATATAGTGTTATGCCTCAAAGTCGAATAACCAAGCACCACATGGTTGGGGTAATTGACATACATTACTTTTACTATATTACCCTAATCCAATGAAGCCGAGGTGTCCCACTAGGGTTCGGGGTTAAGTAAAAGTTTCAATTTATGTCATATACCACATTGCATCAAGTCGGATATCTTACTGGAGGTTGGAACAAACATACCCCTTAAATATATATTCTATTTCATACCCAACTCCAATTGCATAGTCCGACTATAAGTTGGGGTTTGGTATTGTTTTTAACATTGAACATACCACGAGTTTTATGGTTTTTATGGTTATTCTTTTCCTTCAAATTTTTTTTTTCAACTAAGTTCAAAATAGACAAACAACATGCATACACCTAGTATACACAACTTTAACATGACCACAACAAATAAAAATGAATTAGTTTAGCAGATCTTAGAGTTGATTTTAATGTTCTTGATTGCTCCAAACAAGCTTAAAATTGAAGGCCAACATGATATATTTTGCAATTACAAGAATGACGTTTGCAAGTGAAAACTTTGTCTAAATAAAAAAATGGTAGCAAAATTAAAAGTTGAGTTCCACTAAGAACAATGAAAGTATATCAATGTTGAAGATAACATCATATGGGAAAAACCCTAAGTTTCAAATTACTTAATTTGATTTTAATGGGCTGTAAAGGTGGATCCAATAAGGCAACTCAAATCCAGCACCCTTATGCAGGCCAGCCCAAATGTGACACAGCATTATCAATGCGAGATAACATTGGATAGAATTGCTTTTGGTTTGATTTGGTTCAATTTTATTAAACTGTCTATAATAAATTAGTTCGCAGTTTGAATAATTTTCAATCTGAACCAACCAAAATTGTCCATATATTTGTATGTGTATTATTATATTTTTATATATTATTTAATAACAATTTTGAATATCAATTTATTAAAAAATTAATTTCTAATTAACAAATAACAATTTTACATATTTTTCTAACCCTCCCCAAACTTCAATCTATTATGTCTGTCCACTTCTCTAAACAATAACTAATTTCTATATATCAACTTTATTTAAAAATAATAATTTCTAATTAACAATTTTTTTTATTTGCAAATACATTTAATTAGGTCCAAATTGTAAAAAAATGAACTCCAATTCAAGAATGGAATGAGGCCCAAATTAATGATCAATTTAGTTCAATTTGGTTTAAACGATTCTAATAGGTTAGTTTGTCACTTAACAACCCGTTGACAATGGTTAAATTTTTTCAAAAATTACCCAAAATTGAACCCACACCCTAGCATTGGAGTATTGTTAATTTTTTTTTTTGGTGGAGTCCGGACTTTTGCCCCAAGTAGTAGCTTGCCAATAGGCTCGCTTATTAGCTATATACATTAATCACTTGGAACAAGTAGCATGTCCAATTCAATAGTTGCTACAATAAATAGAAAGAGACGAGTCCTACGGTCTGTCGTAACTTCAAAATCTTACAAGCATATATATAGCATTTACATTCACTGTCCATGACACATAAGTAAAAGATCCTTTCAGAAATGCAGAATTATACTGCACTCTATAGAAGCAATTCTTAAAGATAATCGACTTTTAATGGCATAAATTATCAACTTCTACGCCCCATAATCGCCTTGTCTTTTTACATACAGATATGGATGATTTGGCAATTACATTGCATAACCACAATCCATAAAATATAATTATTTTGCCTAAAATGTAATAGAGGAATATAGAGTGCAAGCATCATTGTTTATGAAATAAACCCCTTACTCTTTAGGCTCTCTACAGCATCCTTGATAATCTGGTCCATTGGAATGAACTGCAACCCCAAGTCTATTAGCTTCTTTGATCCGATCTTTGCCCTCAACAACCCAGGTTGGGTATCCCTTGGTAAACTGCAAAAAGGACCAAAAAAAAGAAAAAAAGAACATGTCGACATATAATAACTAGAGCAACTTTTGAAGTGCATCCTCATTAAAATGTTACTCCAAACCCATAAGGTGTGACAATGCACCTAACGCTTTGTTCTAGTTATTTGGAGCAAGGCATTCTTGATGTAACAGATGTTTCGAATTTGAAATAAATAAATAAATAAAAACCCTGAATAAACAAATTAGATAAACTAAAAAAGCTGATTTATGCTCACCAAACCCCTATTCAAATTTTTTCATGAGAACAATAAGAAAATAAGATAAAATTAAACAAAGCAAACTTGAATTCTCCAAAATTGGTCTCTAGTTGATACATGGACATTAAAAAATATAAAATTAGAGCCTGACTGATAGTTCTTGCAGTAGACAATTCTATTCAATGCTTTGATGACACCAAACATTCCTAAGTCGACGACTATGTGAATATAATTTGCCTCATATAAAGCCAACACATTTGGCTTCACCTCTTTTTTATTTATCTATACATTTTTTGCTCCACTTGTGAAAGGAAAAACCCAAAAAATAGGTAAAAGTAATTAAATTTGGCAGTTAAATGTGTCTCAGATAATTATTACACTCGGTTAGTGACTTGGTTGCAGCATAATGTAGCTTCAAAGATTTGATGCTATATTATGTTCATAAGAAAACCCAACACTTATGAACATGGTTTGTTAAAATTTGAATTACTTACCTGGGCACTTTATACTCAGGGTAAAGTTCAGCAACCTTAGCCACAAAATCACCATAATGCGATATAGCTTCAACACACAAATGCCTTCCACTTGCGGATCTGTTCTCGTAAACCAGAATATGTGCTAAAGCTACGTCTTTAAAATGTACAGATCCCATAAAAAAGTCCTGATATGTTTCAGTGCAACCTGCAAGAAAGAACAAAGTGCTGTTCAATATCGTTTGCTTCGGTAAAACCAGAACCAGGATTAGAAGCTTCATACAGTTTTCCTGTTGCAATACATATGGAAATTTACAAATCATGCTTATGATTATGAGCTGCAAAGCTGGTAGTAGCTAACATCGTGATCATGCAGGAAAGACCTAAACCAAACATGGAATGAGACATATCCATTTAAAGCAGAGAAGCAGACATTAGCCAAAAGTCTGATGCCGTAAATGGTTGCCTATTCTTCTCGCATTTTTTTCTGTTCTTGTTTCTTATATGATACTAAATTCTTGATGTTCAGCAGTGTATGCAAATCCAAGCTCTTGGTATGCATATAAATAGTTAAAGTCATATAGACAACAAAAAGTAAACACTATTTAAATAGTATCCCTTTTTAACAAAGAGATGGAACACCATTGGTATATAACGGAGATGCTTGGGACTACTAGCAAAGTATGGCATCCTAAGACAAAACACAATGCATTAAAGCAAAAAAAGTGAACCAAGCGAATAGAAATACAACAACTAAATTAAATTATACAGAGTAAAGACTACCCTGAAGAAGGCGTAGTAGCATAACCATGCTAGCATTGAGCCTTGGTGGAATAACAAGACCCATTACAGTCCCGGGGTTGACCACAACCACATCCAAACCTTTCTCTTTGGCAAATTCCCATGCGGCTTTCTCTGCCAGTGTTTTCGAAAGTGGATACCACATCTACATAGTGTATACAAAACAAAATCAAAATTGAGTTACATTTTTTATTTATTTAGTTATTATATTTTTGATTGAGGCACTATGAATGATGAACATATAATAAACTTGACCCACTGACTTGCTTCTGCTTGCAGTAGTCAACGTCGGTCCAGCAATCCTCTGTCTTTGCCACGTCGGCTGGCCAGCTAGGGCTGGGAATGATGGCCGAGATTGAGGACGTGACCACCACGCGACTAACCCCGGCCTCTTTCGCCGCCGTCAGAACGTTCACCGTTCCTTTAATTGCCGGGTCCAGGAGTGCCTTCTGCTCAGCAAATCCATAAGATCATAAGTTATATAAAATAAAAGAGAAATTGGGAATTGGGTTGGGACCCACCTCCGGGTCATGGACTTGATCGACGATGCAGGGAGAGGCGAGATGGAAGACGCCGGAGCAGCCATTGATGGCGGCGGCGACAGAATCGTAGTCGAGAAGATCGATCTGGAACAGCCGGAGACGCGTGTCTGCTCCTTGTAAGCTTTGTAGATGCTCGGTTTCATTTTCATCCTCTGAAAAAAAAAAGGGTAAACAAAAATATTTGATTTTAATAATCTATGAAAAAGATAAATTCAAAACAATTAGGAAGATTTACAAAGGTATAAAGCTTCAAAGGTTCCAGAAATGTCAATGCAATGGATTAGATAAAATAAAAAAGAAGTAACTGAGATCTTCGACGGTAGCTTGAACGTAGTAGCCACGGTTGAGGAGCAGATGGACGAGCCATGATCCTATACACCCACTCCCACCTGTAACGCAAACTACCTCCCCCTGCTTCGACATTCCTCCTCCTCCTCTGTGTTGAACTTTATCCACCTACACCAGGTTCATAACTGATAACCCAACTTACCCAATTGTATTCTATTTATATTTTAGAACTGATAATTTCCAACCTCACACGTTAACACGCCTTTTTTTTTTTTTTGATAGAAAAGCTGCATTCATGCACAAAAGAGCTCCAAAACTGGAGAAAAACAAAAAGGGCCTAAAAACCCCTAACATCAGTTAACAGAAAATCCTCTATATCAATAGGAGGAGAACTGTTGCTGTTTTCATGGAAAATAAAAGACAAATTATTCTTAAAAGTAAGTTACAAATGTAATCAGCCACCTTGTTAGTCTCCCTGCTGTTCCAGTTGAAAAACCAATTTGAGTCCTTTTTTCTTTCTCTGATTTGCAGTAGTGAATATCTAGTATCCAATCCCAATGGTTCTGTTTCAGCATTAATATCCCTTATCACCCCTAATGCATCCGAAGACCACATCACCTTGTTCCAGCAATTCTCCTTTGCAATTTCTGTTGCCCATTCTATTGCCTTCAATTCAGCAATATTTGCTTCCTCGCAGACCGCCATTTTTGTTGCCATACATATCAGTTTGCCTCTCCTATCACGAGCAATCATGCCCAGTACAGATTTACCAAACTTACAAGCCGCATCAGTGTTCACTTTGATCCAGCCCTCAAGAGGGGGGTTCCAAGTTTCATCCCGAGGTGTTCCTCTATCTCCCCTATCTTGGATTTCTTGAATACTCTCTCTTCTGTAAGCCTCCATCAGTTCCTCAACCAAAACATTAAGTTTAGTTACCAAAGCTTCCATTTTCTCCGGTTTACCAAAAATGCAAGAGTTCCTATAATTCCAAAAACAATAGAAAAGAGTGCATAGAAAAGCTGAAGTGAGATCCTCTTCCATTCCATGCATCCCTAGTCTCAAAGTAGGATCTAAACATTGTTGGATAACCTCCCCAATGTTTGTAGCATTCCATCTTTCCAAAAGAAAACCCCATTTACTAGCAAAACCCAAAACTCTTATTCCATGACACTCCTTGAACAAATGGAAGGTAGTTTCAAATTCCTCTCCACATATGACACAACCAACTTCCTTCAGCCCAATCCTCTCTGCCAAAATATCTCTAGTGGGAAGAATTCCAGTCATCAACCTCCACATGAAGATCTTTAGTCTATCATGTATCTTAAGATTCCATAAAATTGTCCAAAAATTTGGAATGTCCCTTATCTCTTCCCTTGCAAAGTTTAACTGATAACAACTTTTAACAGAAAACAAACCTTCCTTATTTCCCTTCCAGATTAACTTATCTTCACAAGAGAAAGATGGCCAGCCCATAGCAAGTATAGTTTTTGCATCTTCCTCAACAAAAATTGACTTTATCAACTCGGAATCCCATTCGTGTCCTTCTTGAATTCTTAAATTTGCAACTCTCCTTAACCCTGCCGCATTTGCATTATGATTCATTCTTGGGATTGAGTTTGGAGCCCCCGGAACCCAAGGATCACTCCAAGGTTGCACATTAAACCCATTCCCCATCAAGAAGCAAGCCCCATTTGTTATCAACGGACGTGCTTCCACAATACTTCTCCAAATCTTGGATGCTCCTCTAGGAATTTTATGTTCGAAAAAGGTTTGTTGCTGCAGATATTTTGTTCTCATTATCCGAGTCCAAAGAGTTTCCTCCCCACTCCCCATCTTCCATGCCAGTTTAGCCAACAAAGCTAAATTAAAATCATTAAACCTTCTGAAACCCAACCCTCCTTGTTTCTTAGGTTTACAAATGTCATCCCAAGCCTTCAAAGCTAGATACTTCCCTTTTTTATTCTTTGGAGACCACCAAAACCTCTTGATACAGCAATCCAATTCTTTGCAAACTTTGGTAGGTAGTTTAAAAGTAGTCATAGTATAGGTTGGGATTGCTTGAACAACACTTTTGATAAGAACTACCTTTCCCGCTTTTGAAATAAGTTGAGATTTCCATCCCTCCAACCTCTTTTGAACCCTTTCTTTAATCTTGCAGAATTCTTTTGTCAAGTTTCTTCCCATAACTAAAGTATTCCCCAAATAAATGGCTGCTTTCCCCATTTCTTTAAGCCCTGTTGTGTCCATGACTTCCTTCTTGTCCCTAAAAGGTGTATTCTTAGAGAACAAAATATTAGATTTTTCCAAATTTGGGTTCTGTCCCGACCAGCCACAATAGGTCTCGAAACTTTTCTGAAAAGCTTCTGCATCCCTATAACCAGCTCTACACATCACAAGAAGATCGTCAGCATACATAAGATGAGTAATAGCTGGACTATTACGAGCCACTTTGATCCCGTGTAAATTGCCCATCGTTTCCTCCTTAATCAAAAGCCGAGTAAGGACTTCCGATCCAAGAATGAAGAGAGTAGGCGAAAGAGGGTCGCCTTGTCTTAGACCCCTCCCAGGTTTGAAGCTTTCGGATATGTTCCCATTGAGGAGTAAGGTGAATTCCACTGTATTGAGGCAACTATAAATGAATTTAATGAAGTGTTCATCAAAACCCCAAGCCTTAAGAATCTGTATCAAAAAACTCCATTCCATGCAATCATAGGCCTTCTTCATATCCATCTTCATCATCATGAGACCTTTCTTTCCTTTGTGTTTTCTGAATTTTTATGAACAACTTCTTGAGCAATAACAGTATTTTCAGCAATCCATCTTCCCCTCACAAAAGCTCCCTGATTTGGAGAGATGAGTCTTTCTGAGATCCTGCTTAATCTTGAGGCAATGATCTTGGCCACCACTTTGTATGTGAAATTACAAAGGCTTATAGGGCGAAAATGGTTAAAATTATTTGCATTGTCACTCTTAGGAATAAGCACTAAAAAGCTTTTATTTATTGAGCTTGGAATATGCCCCAGCCGAAAACATTCTCTCACAAAATTACAGAATTTCTCCTTGATGGTGAACCAGTAGCTTCTGTAAAAAGTTCCTGAAAACCCATCAGGTCCTGGACTCTTCAATGGATGCAAACTCCACACACAGTATTTTATTTCCTCCTCAGAAGGAATCCTTCCCAGCTCTGTGTTATTCTCTCCTGAAATTTTTTCAGTTAACAATTCATCTAATTCGGGTGTGAACCTTGGACCAGAAGAAGAGAATAGCTCTTCAAATTTTACTTTGAAATAGTCTGCAATATCTGTTTCTTCTGAAATCACTTGGTGATTTTCATATATTGCCTCAATTTTATTTCTTTTTCTTCTGACCAGCGTACTCATGTGGAAGAACTTTGTATTTCGGTCTCCTTCCTTAAGTCATAACTCCTGAGATTTCTGTTTGTAGATTGATTCCAATCTAGCTCTTTGCTCTTTTAACTCCTCTTGTATTTGTCCTTGTCCATGTCCTTCGGCATCATGAACTTGAAGATTTTCCAACTCTGCCTCAAGCTCTTTAATTTTTATTTCAGCATGACCAAAAGTCTCTCTATTCCATTTCTTCAATCTACTTGAAGTTAACCTTAAGCTTCGGTTTAGGCGGTGCCAGTGCATGCCTCCTTTGCTGTCTTCATTCCAAGCCTTGTGCACTAAATCTTTGCTTGAGTTATCCATCGTCCAGGCTTGTAGAAATCTGAAGGGCCGATTACTGTAACTTTCTTTTGTAACTGTCTATAACAAAATTGGGCAGTGATCATAAGCTTCTTTTCGAAGGTGCTTAACCGACGCACTTGGATAATCCTCCATCCAAAAAATGTCTGGCACAGCACGATCAATTCTTTCCTTAATCAGAGCGTTTCCTTCCTGTCTGTTTTCCCATGTGAATTTACTGCCATTGAAACCCAGGTCTAGGCCTCCCCTGTTTTGCATCAACTCTTTTAAAAAAAAGTTTCTTTTTCCCAATTTCTCTTCCCCCACTTTTTTCATTGGCAGCAATAACCTCATTGAGATCCCCGATCAGTAACCAAGAATTTCCACTGTCTTCTATTCTCTGGTCCACCTGATTCCAAAATTTTTCTTTTTCCGTCCGATACGGAGTACGTTAACACGCCTGTATGGAACACTTTTAGCATGTGGCACATTTGGCCACCTCCAATAAATGTAAAGGCTATTTTGCATTTATATAACAGATGGCCATTTCTTATACTGTATAAACAGGTAAAGGGGAGGTCCCTCCTCCTTTTCTCTAAGCCTCTTTTGTAATTAATCATGAACTAGTTTACACTCACTTTTTCCTCATTTAGTATAATATTGACTTGAACGTTAGAGTATTTTAGGATACCATACTGAAACCTTTTCCCTCCTAGCTCTCTTTATCGTTGTTTGTTTTTTTAGAGAAGGAAAATCCGCTGGACAATAGAAGGGGACCATCATTTAATTAATCATATTTTTTGCATCAAATAGTTTTGCACCAATGAGCCCGAAATAGAGAGCCTTGTGGTTCCATCTAGGGGTTGAAACATAATCTCCCAAAGAAATTTCAGGCATCTCAGTCAAATATTGAAAATTGAATTGCACCTCATGAGCTAAGAATTCTCACACTATTTATGCCATTTAGATGCGTTCAATTAATTTTGCTTCATTGATTTTTATTAATTTCCAACTATCATGTGTTCATGGACCTTTGGCATTTTCTATTTTCTTTATCATTAAGTCGACACTTGTAAGTTATCTCAAAATATATATCATCATATTCATATATTTTGTATTTATATTCACTCGTATATTTGGTAATGCACGACCATGCAAATAAGGCAAGTTCATTAAGGGCCTATTTGTTTACCAGAGTTGGAATGGACTAATTTTGTCCTTTGTTTGCATGTGGATATACATTTTGGATTGGATTATAATATTCATGTTATAGTTTTTGTTTAAAATAAAGCACGAACTATTTAGCCGTACTATATAGATTAGGTCAATTCATAATTATTTCAAATAATATAGAATTAATAGTCTCATCTACAATAAACATATAATTGGGCTAAAATATTCTCATCTTGTTATTTTGTATTTATATTCACTCGTATATTTGGTAATGCACGACCATGCAAATAAGGCAAGTTCATTAAGGGCCTATTTGTTTACCAGAGTTGGAATGGACTACTTTTGTCCTTTGTTTGCTTGTGGATATACATTTTGGATTGGATTATAATATTCATGTTATAGATTTTGTTTAAAATAAAGCACGAACTATTTAGCCGTACTATATAGATTAGGTCAATTCATTATTATTTCAAATAATATAGAATTAATAGTCTCATCTACAATAAACATATAATTGGGCTAAAATATTCTCATCTTGTCATATCCAATCTCAACTCATCATATTCTAACATATTCAGTCATGTCCAATCCTATCAAACATACGGGCCTATCTTTTGGTTGGGCAAAGTTTATTCCTCTTTCTCGTCGATGCTTTTTTGGAGATTAATGTTAGGACAAATTCCCACAGATGATGCTATGGAGTTTTGTGGTTTGGCTCTTCCTTCTTGTTGTCTCTTTGTTATAATTGTTGGAATTTATTTCTTATTTGTTCCTTCATTGTGATTATGCTAAGGCCCTTTGGGAGAACATTTCTTTGGCTTTTAAAGTGGAGTTGGATTTTTTTCTTTCGTGGGATGTTTTTTATTCATCAAGTGCTTGATTTTAAATTTAATGGTCAGATTTATAATTTATTTCTAGCTGCAGTTTTAGCCTTGGTTTCTTTGATTTGGTATGCTCGTAATCAAGTTCGGTTTGAGAATGTTCATATTCCTTTAGCTTGTTCTTTGGTTTTCATTTGGCGTTCAATCAGAGGGCCTAATTTGATTCAAACATGCATTATGCATAATTCGATGGATGAGTTTTATACTTTAAAAGGTTGAAAGGGGTTGGTAAACCGTCTAAAGCTCGCGCCCCCCACCCCTCGGCATATGATATGGATTTATGGATAGCTCCGGAGCCTGGGTGGATTAAAATTAATACTAATGGTGCGGCTAATGACTTCCAGTGTCTTGGTGGTTGTGGTGGTGTTTCTCGGATTTCTAAAGGTTTTGTTAAGAGTTACTTTCAAGTTCCTTTAGGGTTGGTCTATGCCTTTGAAGCAAAAATTGTTGCTATTATTCACGCTTTAGAGTTTGCTCGTAATATTTCTTAGGATTGTCTTTGGCTTAAATGTGACTCTAAGTATGTGGTGGATTTGATTTCGAAGGATTTTGAGTTGGTTCCTTGGCATCTTCGTGTAAATTGGGTTAATTACTTACATTATATTAGATCTATTTCTCTCAGAGTTTCTCATATTTTTTGAGAGCATAATGATGTGATGGATATCTTGTCTAATGAGGCAATTTCGCTTTTAGATTTGGATTGGTCTTTTACTTTACTTTCTTCTTGTATCCGTCATCATTTTAATGATTTATTAGGTTATGGTTCTTTTTGGTTTTGTTGAGGTTTTTGTTACCTTTTAGCCTTGATGGGTTTCGGATTTTGTATTCTTAATTTATTTTTCTAGTTGAGTTTTGTTTGGTTTGGAGAGATGCCAACCTCGTTGAGATGACCCAGCAATCTCCCTTTCAAGAATCTTTTTTGGTTAAATATAAAATTAATTTCGAGGCAAACACGCGACATCCATATTGAAGAAAATGTCTCTTTTGTGACATCATAAATAAGTAAAAATATCAAAAACAGAAATTTGTTAGAACTAATGCATTTTAAAAAATAAAACTAAATGGCGACATTGTTGGGTAACAAAAATATCACGTTTGGTTTATTTATTTATTTGCAAATTGTAAATTTAATATAATAAATATTTTGAACATATTTAATAAACATAAACTGAACTTAAAATAAATAAGTTTAAATTTCAAAAATAGGAATATATAAGAACCAATTAAAAAAATATGATACTTTAGGATAAAATAGTCTCATATCAACTATTCTCTGAAGATAACGAAAATTTTATTTGATACCATTATAATGTCATCGTCTAGGGGATGAACTCTATCTTGCTAATAAATTAAAAAAAAAAAGATATATCAGGTCGAGTATTATTTGCAAGGTACATTAAGGCTCCTATAGCATTTAAATATGATACTTCAGGACCTAAAATTTGTTCATTATCTTCTTGTAGTCGAAAATGATCTTTTATCACATCAAGCGACCTAACAACCATTGTGGTACTCAAGGGATAAGATTTATCCATGTTAAATCGTTTAATAATCTTTTCTGTATAAATTGACTGATGGATGAATATCATTTTTGATAAATGCTCGATCTGCAAACCGAGATAAAATTTTGTCCTGTCAAGATTTTTATCTCAAATTCTTTCATTAAGTATGTCATTGCTTTTAGAAGCTCATCAGGAATTTCAATAATATTTAAATCATCTACATAAACAGCAATAATAATGAATCCGGATTCTGACTTTTTAATGAAAACACATGGACAAATGAGATCATTTACATTGCTTTCTTTTAAGAGATATTCACTAAGGCAATTATACCACATACGCAAAGACTATTTCAAACCATACAAAGATCTTTGTAACTTGATAGAATGTATCTCCTGGGATTTTGATTATGTCATTTTAAATTCTTAAGGGATTTTCATAAAAATATCACTATCAAGTTATCCATATAAATATGCAGTTACAACATCCATGAGATGCATATCCAACCTTTCAGATGCTGCTAGACTAATCAAATATTTGAATGCTATTTAATCCACTACTGGAGAATATGTCTCATCATAATCAATATTAGGTCTCTGTGAGAAACCTTAAGCCACAAGTCTAGCCTTATATCTTACAATTTCATTTTTCTCATTTCGCTTACGCACAAAAACTCATTTGTACCCTACAAGTTTAACATCTTTAGCTGTTTGAACTATAGGTCCAAAACCTTCACGTTTAGTAAGCGAATCGAGTTCTGCTTGAATTGCATTTTTCCATTTTTTCCAATCAGTTCTAGATTTATACTCCTAAACAAATTTTGGTTCTTGATCCTTGTTTTCATTCATAATTTCAAGTGCCACAGAATAAGAAAATATACCATCGATGATTATGTTATTACGGTTCGATAATTCTCCAATAGAAATAAAACTCAATGAGATCTCAATGTCTTCAATATTTTTAGGTACTTGATATTTTTCTATAGATTTTTCATTAACAATATCTTGGGCCTCTTATGGGGCATCAACCTCCTCTATTATGTTATCAAGTGTATTAGCTCTTTTTCTTTCCTAGGAGTTTTATCTTTGGAATCGATAGGCCTATCTCGCTTTATGCGTATCGTAGACTCATATGTGACTTGTTCAACAGGAACATTAATCTTTGTAGGAGCATTTATAGCTGGTATATGTGATCTAGTCACCATTTTTGTATCAGTGAATATATTTGGTAATCAATTAGCTAATCTTTGTAAATGTATAATTTTCTGAACTTCCAATTCACATTGATTTGTACGAGGATCATAAGAAGATAATGATGATGCATTCCAAGTGATCTCATTTTCTAGCTCTTTCTTTTCTCCCCCTAAAGTTAGGAAAACTGTTTCATCAAAATGACAATTGGTAAATCAAGCAATAAAAATATCACCTATCAGGGGTTGAAGATTTTTTATAATGGACAAAGATTCAAACTCTTCCATCTTCGTGGGCCCATCTCAGTGCACTGTAGTGGAGCAATAAGAATATATATTAAACAACCAAATGTTCAAAGATGAGAATATTTGGCTATTTTCCAAAAGTCAATTGTAACAGAGAGTATTTATGGTAAGATGTTGGTTTTATGCATATTAGTGCTGCTGCATGCAAAATTGCATGCCCCCATGCAGAATTAGGGAGCTTTGTTCTCATTAATAATGGTCTAGAGATTAATTGGACGCTTTTGATAAATTATTCAGCTAGACCATTTTGTGTGTGAATATGAGCAACAGGATGTTCAAGTAGAATCCCAAATGATGTACAATAGTCATTAAAAGCTTGGGATGTAAATTCACCAGCATTGTCAAAACATACTGTTTTGATTATATAGTCAGAAAATTGTGCTTGTAACCTTATTATCTAGGCAAAAAAACTGGCAAAAGCAATGTTACGATATGACAAAAGGGACACGTGTGACCATATGCTAGATGCATCTATCAAAACCCTAAAATATCGAAGTGGTCCACACGATGGGCTAATGGGACCATGTATATCTCATTGTACTCTTTCAAGAAATTTTGGAGATTCTAATTCAATTTTGGTTGGTGATGATCTAATGACCAATTTGTCCATAGAACAAGCAGCACAAGAAAACTCGTTTGATAGAAATATATTCTAGTCTCTCAATGAATTTCCATAAGAATTTTCTATGACTCTACGTATCATTGTTGACCCTGGATGACCTAATCGGTCATGCCAATTCATGAATGTCTTCATATCAATAAACTTCGGATTCATTACACCATATGATTCAATTACATTGATGTATGTATAATATAAACCCGAAAAAAAATGTTGACAATCTCTCTAATATATAGTTTTTCCCTCATATTGTTGATATAATGCACAAATACTCATTATTGTTCTCATTCATTGTTTCAAAATGATATTCATTATGGCGTATATCTTTAAAACTCAATAAATTTCTTTTCAATTTTAAAGAGTATAAGGCATTACTAATGATAATTTTTGTACCATTAGGTAAAGTAACGTTTACTCTTCTGGAGCCTTCAATCAGATCTGCAAGACCTAATATCGTATTTACACTTGCTTGTAGTAAATTTAATTAGGAAAAATATATAAGATCTTTTAGAATAGTGCGTGTTGTCGCACGATCAACCGAGCATATATCTCATCGATTGATCATGTTGCTAAATAACATATATATATAGTAAATAAAAACACATATTTAATAACATATAAAATCAAAAAGCTCCAATTTAAAAATCATATCAACCAATCTAATTGTCATGTCTCCAAAACAAAACTATAAAAATATATTGATTCATCACCCATTGAAAAATCAAATAGAAATAATATAGATACATGTGCCATCATATATTAATAGGAAAGACCAAAGTCTAAAAATATAAATTGCGTGTTTAGTAAAAAAAAAACATCATGCTTATTAACATTGGACCTGTTAAGAAATAACATTAATCATTATTGTCAAAAAAATAAAAATATATATAATCATGCATTGATGCAAAAGATCTATAGTAAATCTATAAAATATAGGTCAAACAAGTCAATATAGAAAGATGATGACATATATAAATATTTAAACATATAAGTGCAGTAGAATGTATAGAAATATTATATACACTATACGTATGACAATTCAATTATTATGGTATACACAAATATAATCATGGTATACATAAATACTAATAATGACATAAAAATAGAAAGAATGTTATAAGAAGATAACATGTACATACGACATATATTGATGTCAAAAGAAAAACTTAATAGCATGCTGAAAAACACAAGCCCAAAAGAAAAAAAAAAAAAAAACATTCAGCTATTAACGTTTACAAAAACTTTGGTTTTTCAAGTGTTCACATATTAAACAATCAAATAAAGCCATCAAATATGTTCGAGATCCATCGTACAACAAAGCTGAATCAAGATTTCAATTAAAAATATGTTAAGTGTTCAATGTCAGCTTTAACAGTTTCCAAATCATATCAATACAATCTTAAGCCACAAAAAAAATAAAAATTGGAAATCATCAATAACAATAGACAATTATAAAAAAAAATTAAACAAATGGTTTTAATTCGAATAAAACATAAATTATACAAATCTACAAATTTTCACAATATACCTTAAGGACATGACATGCATACAGCTATTTCAGTTTTTCAAAATTTAAATATTCAAGATGACATAAAATATTTACAGATATTCTAGATCAATTCTGAAAAATTGCTAATCAATGATAAAAAAAAATCAAAAATTTTATAAATAAAGCATATTGAATATGAATTAACTTTGATACCATTATTGAAATTTAATAAACATATTATGAAATAATATACATAAATACCGCGTATAAAGTATTATCTCGTTTAGATCTCATGTTATTCAATATTACATATCAACATACCTCGTAGAGTTTCAACAAAGTTACAATCTCCACATATTAATATGTAATTTGCAATAAATCAAAAAGAATAGAATCCAAAAAAATAGAACGTCTAAAATAAAAATATAACAAAAAACTAATACTATAAACATATGAATACAAAAATAATAAAGAATTGATATCTTATTTATGAGTACTTCTATAATAGTGGAAGAGCCCTATTTATAGGCCCTTCTATGACATAGATAAATACATCCATTATATAGATAATTATATAAGATAATAGAAGATAATCTACAATCTATATTTGTCTTATCTAAAAGGATAATAAGCATCCATAAACAAAATCAAAGTTTTTAGACAAATTGAAGACAAATGGAGACATTGCTTATTGCTTGTCAGAAGCAATGTCTCCTTTTGTTCATTTTTTTTTATAAATGCAATTTTTTTTGGCAAATAGTAAATTTAATATATTAAATATTTTGAACATATCTTCTTGGTGGATGGTCACCTCCACCCCAAAAAAATCGGTGTATTGTGGCTACCAACCCCTATTCTGAACTCTAACATAAGTTATATGTACTACTCTAAAACAAAAATATAAATAACTCCAAAAACGCTATCAAAACAGAGTTTAAAAACGTTTTAGCTCCTAGGCGCTGGACTCTATGCCTAAAGTGCTAAAAAGATCTTTAAAACAACATCTCCAGAGCCTAGGCACTCTGAAACAAATTCTCCAGCTCCAAAAATTATGAAAACGTCACTACTTTGATATCTTCTAAAATTCTTGTCCATTGAAGCTCAAATTTCACCTCCTACATAATTTCATCCAAAAATCCATTTTTGATATTATTTTCTTCTCAAATTATCTTTCTTTACCTAAATTATAAATTCATCAAAATAAATGAACTTTTTTTAATAATTATGCATAAACTAGCAAATAAAAAGCTCACATAATAGCATAAAATATTAAGCCTAGCATTCACCTTTGAGGCCCCTCGTAGCTCTCGATCAAGCAAAATCAAAGCCACACGATCACTTTTAAGACCATGCATAGCTCTCTGTCATAGGGATGACAATTTGACCCAGTTAACTCGATACCCACCTATTGAGGCGAGTTTTCCCCATTTAATTGGGTTATCAGGTAAGGGATGGGGCAAATAAATTTAACCTGGGATCAAGGAGGGGTGGGGTTGAGGATCATGGACCCCGCCCTAACTATGCCCCGATATATATATATATATATATATTTAAATATGTATGTTAAAATATATTTCATTTTATATATATTACTGAATACATCACTCATCATTCGATTAGTATACTTTTAACTTTTACACTTTGTCCCTGACTGATGCGAATCCTAGCGGAATAGATCATTCTACTATGGTTCAATAGTTTACGAAGTTAACCTCGACCCACAATCCAACGAGAGATTGGAACCTTGGTATGGAAGCTTGACCCGTTGTCTATAAGAAAGACAAGAACCTTGCTATAAACGCCATAATCAAAGCTTCGTTCTTTGATTGATAAGTTGGAAGTTTGTTCTTTAGACAAACCAAAGAAAGAGAAGAATAATTCTCAAATAATTGCTAAAATCTGCTATTATCCTTATGCTGGCCAAAATTGGCCTTTTAAATCAAAAACATTGTTGCCAAATATGGTTTCCTAAATAATCATCCCTAAAAGGAATAGAAAAACAAAAGACTAATATACCCTTAATCAATAAACTAATTTACAAGATAATTCCAAGCCCATTTACGTCTACTCTTTAATGTAGCTCAGCAAATTAATAAATGTAGACGTCTTAGGCCCATCCATAACTTCTTCGGCCTTTTTATCCAATGCTTGTTGAATATAAAGCTCCAAGGCCTTCTTGAATTGCTTGGCTCGATTACGAGTCACGGGACCTCCTGGATAGCTCAAACCATCATATGGACCACCTCCTCTGTATGGCTCAATGTCCCCATCATTCCCTCCCCCTTTTGAAGGATTTGTCCTCAAATCATCACCTGCATCAAAAGGAGAGAGATCAGACACATTAAAGGTACAACTAACGTCATACTCACCGGGAAGATCAATCTTGTAGGCGTTGTCATTAATCTTTTCAAGTACTTGGAATGGACCATCACCACGTGGCAATAGCTTAGAACGCCGTTGTTCCGGAAACCTCTCCTTACGCATATGCAACCAAACCCAATCACCGGGTTCAAACACAACCTTCTTTCATCCCTTGTTGGCTTGATTGGCATATTGCTCGGTTGGCTTCTCTATGTGCTGCCGTGTCTTCTCATGTAATTGCTTGACAAATTCAGCTTTTTTTGCACCATCTAAATTCACTCTTTCATCAATAGGCAAAGAAGTCAAATCCAAAGGAGTTAAAGGATTAAATCCATAAACAATTTCAAAAGGAGTAAATTTAGTAGCAGAATGCATGCTTCTATTATATGCAAACTCAACATGTGGCAAACACTCTTCCCAACTTTTTAGGTTTTTTTTTATTAATGCACGTAACAAGGTAGACAAAGTTATATTAACTACCTCAGTTTGACCATCGGTTTGCGGATGACAAGTAGTAGAGAATAATAGCTTAGAACCTAATTTCTTCCACAAAGTTTTCCAAAAATAACTCAAAAACTTAGCGTCTCTATCGGACACAATACTCTTAGGCATGCTATGCAACCTAATAATATCTGTAAAGAACAAATCTGCCACATGCGATGCATCATCGGTTTTTCTACAAGGTATAAAATGTGCCATTTTAGAAAACCTATCAACTACCACAAATATAGAATCCATACCCCTCCTAGTCCTTGGTAATCCTAAGACAAAATCCATGGAAATATCAACCCAAGGATGAGTAGGAATGGGCAAAGGTGTATATAACCCATGTGGTTTAGTGGTAGACTTAGTTTGCCTACAAGTAATGCACTTCTCACATATTTTCGCCACATCCTTTTTCATGTGTGGCCAATAAAAATGTTCATGCAAGACCTCATATGTTTTTAAGACACCAAAATGACCCATCAACCCGCCACTATGCGCCTTTCGCCCAAGTAACTCTCTAAGTGAACACCTAAGCATGCATAACTTGTTTTCACAAAATAAAAATCCCTCATGCTTATAAAATTTTCCAAAAGCTGACTTTTCACATGCATTAAAAATGCTACCAAAATCATCATCATGCTCATATAATTCTTTAATAAGCTCAAACCCTAAACATTTAGCATCTAGGGTAGACAATAATACATACCTCCGCGACAATGCATCAGCCACTACATTGTCCTTACCTTTCTTGTACTTGATCACATAGGGAAATGTTTCAATGAACTCCACCCATTTGGCATGTCTCCTTTGTAGGTTTTGCTGCCCCTTTAGAAATTTCAGAGTTTCATGATCCGTATGAATCACAAACTCTTTAGGCCGCAAGTAGTGTTGCCATGTTTCCAAAGCACGAACTAAGGCATACATCTCTTTGTCATATGTTGGGTAGTTCAATGCTCCGCCATTCAATTTTTCACTAAAATAAGCTATTGGCCGCCCACCTTGCATCATGACAGCTCCAATACCCGAACCTGAGGCATCACATTCAATTTCAAAGGTAGCATTGAAGTTCGGTAAAGAAAGCAACGGTGCTTGAGTTAACTTATCTTTGAGAAGTTTGAAGGCTTGCTCTTGCTCTTTTCCCCATTTGAAGCCTACGGTTTTCTTGATCACTTCGGTCAATGGTGCGGCTATTGTGCTAAAGTCCTTCACGAATCGACGGTAGAAACTTGCCAATCCATGAAAACTTCAAACGACCCCAACACTTGCAGGTGTCGGCCAATCCCGAATGGCTTTGATTTTCTCTTCATCAACCTCCATGCCATCTGCACTAACAATATATCTTAGAAACACTAATTTATTAGTAGCAAATGAACATTTTTTGAGGTTCGCATACAACTTTTGAGCTCGTAGGACCTGCAAAACAGACTTAACATGGTCAATATGTGTGTCAAGTGTCTTACTATAAATTAAAATATCATCAAAATAAACAACTACACATAGGCCAAGAAAAACACGCAACACATGATTCATTAATCTCATGAAAGTACTAGGTGCATTAGTTAAACCAAAGGGCATTACTAACCACTCATACAAACCATATTTAGTTTTAAAAGCAGTTTTCCATTCATCGCCCTCTTTCATCCTAATTTGATGATACCCACTTTTCAAGTCAAGTTTTGTAAAGACACATGCACCATGCAGCTCATCTAACATGTCATCTAACCTAGAAATAGGATGGCGATACTTTACCGTAATATTGTTGACGGTGTGACAATCAACACACATCCGCCAAGTTCCATCCTTCTTAGGTACAAGTAGCACCAGAACTGCACAAGGGCTCAAACTCTCCCTAACATATCCCTTTTCCATAAGCTCATTGACTTGCCTTTGAAGTTCCTTTGTCTCTTCGGGATTACTCCGATAGGCTGGTCGATTTGGTAGTGGTGCCTCGGGAACTAAATTAATTTGATGTTCAATTTTCCTAATTGGTGGCAATCCTCCTGGTAGATCATCGGGAAAAACATCACCAAAATCCTGCAAAACAGACACAATGCAACTAGGAACACAAGTGTCAAGGTCGTTAGAAACAAATAAGGCCTCCTTATAAACAAGCAACATCATTGGCTTGTTCAATGTCAAAGTTCTCCTAATTTCACTCTCACTCGCAAAGAAATTTTGTTGTTTCTTTTCTCTTTTCAAAAGCTCACTTTTCTCTTTATTTCCACTCATTTGTGTTTGGGAGCTCTCAGTCTCTCTCTTGCCAATACTCTCGGATTTGCTCTTACCATATGTATCTCTTTGCTTTTGTAATCTCAATTGGTCTTCATAGACCTACTTTCTTTCCACTCATTTGTGTTTGGGAGCTCTCAGTCTCTCTTGCCAATACTCTCGGATTTGCTCTCACCATAGGTATCTCTTTGCTTTTGTAATCTCAATTGGTCTTCATAGACCTCGGTAGGAGTCATCGGCATCAATGTATGTGACTTTCCTTTAAACTCAAAAGAATGTCGATTGGTGTAACCATCATGTGTCACTTTCTGGTCAAATTGCCATGGCCTCCCAAATAATAAATGACCTGCATGCATGGGTACCACATCACAAATCACTTCATCTGAATATCGCCCAATTAAGAATGGAACCACCACTTGTTTCATTACCTTCACTTCACCACAATCATTCAACCATTGTAGCTTGTAAGGTCTGGAATGCTTCAAGGTCTTCAATTCCAATTTCTCCACCATGAGGCTACTAGCGACATTGGTACAACTCCCACCATCAATGATCACACTACAAGCCTTTCCATTTACCAAACAGCGGGTGTGGAACAAATTGTCACGTTGTGGTGATTCATCTACCTCTTTAGTTTGCACACTCCTCTTCGAACCACAAAAGAATCCCCTATTATGGCAAACTCAAAATCACCACCTTCCTCCAATGGCGACTTCTCTTCTTCCTCCTCCTGTTCATTCTCAAACTCATACTTACCTCCCTCATTTAAAATCATTACACGCCGATTAGGACACTCTCGAGCCATGTGACCCCTGCCCAAACACTTAAAACATTTAATATCACGACTTGGTGTATTTAAAACATCAGGTTTACCTGAAAATGGGTTAGAGCCGGTCTTAACCTCCTTAGGTTTCTCTTGTTGTGCTACAGACCTATCCTTCCAAGTAGGCATGTCCTCACGTCTATTCCAATTTGGTTTGGAATATGTTCCTACACTTGAGAACCCACGAGTTTGCTTGGTTAGCCTAAGTTGCCTCTCAATTTTAATTGCTTTGTCCACCAACTCTTCCATATCCACATAATGTTGTAATTCCACCACGTTAGCTATCTCACGGTGTAACCCGTTTAAGAAACGTGCCATGGTCGCCTCTCGATCTTCCACCACATTAGCACGAATCATAGCTATCTCCAACTCCTTGTAGTACTCTTCAACACTTTTGCTGCCTTGTGTAAGCCTCTGTAATTTCTGGCATAAATCCCTATGATAATGGGTCGGAATGAAATGCTTCCTCATCACAGCTTTCATGTCATTCCAGGTGTCAATCGGTCTCTCACCATTCCGTCTCCTGCTAGTCACTAATTGATCCCACCAAACAACAGCATAGTCAGTGAATTCAACAGCGGCTAGTTTTACCTTTTTAAGCTCGGAATAATGTTGGCAATCAAATACCATCTCGACCTTCGTCTCCCACTCGAAGTAAGCTTCTGGGTCATTCTTTCCTTGGAATGATGGTATCTTCATTTTGATGTTGCTCAAGTCATCATCTTCCCCACGATACCTTGGTCTATTCACTCGGCCTCCATAGTCCCTGTAGTATGGACCTCTACCAAATTCTTCTTGTGTTTCCTCCATATCGGCTTTATAGTCGTCTTCAAAACCAGGTTGATTGACCCATTTTCCCCTCATGGCAGCCCGTGGGTGACCACCCCTATAGCCTCCACGTTGTGGTCGTGGTAGGTCTTGATTGTCACCTCGTTGTGTGCCCTGCCTATTCTCCACTCGGTGTATTCTTTCCTCCAGTCCATCAAATTTTAAGTCCATTTTTGATTCCATCCTAACACTCATTTGCTCAAACTGTCTCGTCATTGCCTCCATGATTGCTCTCATATCATTAGAAGCTTCGAACCCTCTAGGTTGAGAAGTCTCGCCTTGTTGTGACATGATTTCAGACCTGCAAAAAATTAGTTAATAATAGACCTCACAATTCACTCCCTCACGTGTTTCACTCTAAATATTGGTACTCCACTCGTGTTTACGCTCAATTCAGATTTACGGCTACGTCCAAAACACAATCCAACCTTTCAAATCAAATTACTAACTAAAGTTTGTAGCAAGATTATAGAACAAAGAAAAAGAAAAAGAATTCAAATGACTAGGAGGAAAATATATATATATATATATATATATATTTTTTACTAGGACTGGTTAGTTCCAAAACAGCACGTTTAGGACTAACAAACTATAATCTAAAGAAAAAATTTAAGAAGTGATTTTGTACTCACTTTTTTTTTTTTTAACAAACTATAACCTCACTTTTTTTTTTTTTTTTTCGGACTGGCTCACAGATTAGGCCAGGCGCAACCCCAGGCGCCTGCTGCTGTTTTTTTTTAAAGAAAAAAACAAAGAACAAAGAACTGAGATCAAAGATCAAGGAACAAATATCAAAGGTCAAGGAACAAAGAAAACAAAGCAAGAATGCAAATGTTTATGGATTAAAACAAAATGAAAACAACAATGAGGAAAAAACGGCAAACCCTAATGGTTTCGTTTTTTTTTTTGTTTTTTTTTATTTGTGGAGAACAAATTAAAGATAGATAGAACCTGTAGAATTCGTGCTCTGATACCAACTGATGCGAATCCTAGTGGAATGGATCGTTCTACAATGGTTCAATGGTTTACGAAGTTGACCTCGACCCACAATCCAACGAGAGATTGGAACCTTGGTATGGAACCTTGACCCGTTGTCTATAAGAAAGACAAGAACCTTGCTATAAACGCAACAATCAAAGCTTCGTTCTTTGATTGATAAGGTGGAAGTTTGTCCTTTAGACAAACCAAATAAGAGAGAAGATTAATTCTCAATTAATTGCAAAAATCTATCATCCTCCTTATGCTGGCCGAAATTGGCCTTTTAAATCAAAAACATTGTTGCCAAATATGGTTTCCTAAATAATCATCCCTAAAAGGAATAGAAAAACAAAAGAATAATATACCCTTAATCAATAAACTAATTTACAAGATAATTCCAAGCCCATTTACGTCTACTCTTTAATGTAGCTCAGCAAATTAATAAATGTAGACGTCTTAGGCCCATCCATAACTTCTTCGGCCTTTTTATCCAATGCTTGTTGAATATAAAGCTCCAAGGCCTTCTTGAATTGCTTGGCTCGATTACGAGTCACGGGACCTCCTGGATAGCTCAAACCATCATATGGACCACCTCCTCTGTATGGCTCAATGTCCCCATCACACCTGCTACTGCGATTTCTTATATACTCTCCCCCCCAAACCGTCTCTCTCCCTCTAGTCTCCCTCCCTCAGCGATTCTAGCGTCCCAAACTCTAGCCTTAGTTTTGATTTCAACCATTGCCAAACCCTCTGTGAACTCTGATTGCTATCAATTTTGTATTTGCTTAAGATCTGGAAGAACTCTCATTGATATTCCATCTCTCTGAAGATTTAATCTTTTTGTCAACCCCGATGGAAAAATTTGATGGTGAAAATCCGATGGGATGGACTATAATGTGTCACTGTGGGAAGCCAAACATTGAAAGAACTTCATGAACATATAATAACCCAGGGAGGAGGTTCAATGGCTACGAGAGATACATGGTAAATGTTTGGTTTTAAATTTATTTGGTTTGTTACATCAGGTTATTCATTTTATTGTTATTGTTGATAGATAGATAATATATATTTGGTTTTTAGATAATTTGAGTTAGTATAGGTTTAATTATTAGCCAATTACTATCAAGAAAAGTGATTAGGCAAGTTGGTTTGAAGCTGTTAGACTTAACCTGAATGATATTAGGTTGCACTGCTTGGTTTAAACTTGCATGTTGATGCATCTGAAAAAAAAAATTGTATGTTATAGCCTATAGCTAATGCAATTGCAAAGTTATTGCAATGGTTAATTTGAAATTGCAATGGTTAATCTAAAATTGCATCTGATAAACTTGCATATTGGTACATTTGCTTGCTATGAATGGTTAATCTGAAATTGCATTATTGGCTTTGCAAGTTAGCATGGTTATTTGGTTAGCTAATTTGGTTTGGTGTTTGCAGGAAAAAAGAAATTGTGGTTGTGGTTTACTTTTATGGCGTGATCCACCAATGTGTTATTGATCAACACAAATAATACTAGGTTTACTACGAAGCATGTCAAGAATGGAAAAAGAAAATTATTGGCTTAGAAGAATGTTAGTTGTGACATTGGTTGAGTTAATGATTACTCTTCTCATGTTATACTATCATTTAACAAGAATGATTTAATGTACATTACTGTTGGACAAAGTAGTGCAATTATCAATTGATGTATGTATCTGTGTGAACAAACTTCATGTTAGGAAATGCTTTATGTTGTAGTTTGTGTTGCAAGTTAATAGATGTAAGTTTACACGACAAAAACTTACCTTTCCCACAACACACATAAAATGTCATCTGGAAGGCTTTAGACGAAGGTTTGAAATCGTCGTCTTAAGCATTGTCATAAAAAGTCCCAAGAATACAGGACGAACAAAAACCGTTGTCATTAGCATCAAATACGACGGTTTTTTTGTGTCGTTTTAATATCCATACACGTCAGATCCACGTGGCTAAATCACACATAAGATGACGGGTAAAATGCGTCGTGCTATGGTCTAACATGGCGTGGAGGAGACCAAAGACGACGCACATTATGCTTCTTGTAAGAGACCAAAGACGACGCACATTGTGCGTCATCCTCTCTTCTTCTTTTTTTCATTTTAAATTTTTTTTTTGGTTTTTCTGAATTATATTTTTAGGGTTTCAAATAAATATTTTTCTGAATAATTTAAAATAATTTATAATAGATGAATTGGATTAAAATTTATAAAATAAAAATTAAAAAGAAAGTAAATGTAACATATATTAAATAAAATAGGTTAATAATAACATTTAATTTATATAATATTTAATCGATACTCAATAAAAAAATTTCTAGATTAGAAATTTCGTAAATTAAATATGTAGCTCATTCATCTATGAATTCGTCCAAATAATCTTACACCCAAACAACATTATTGTTGGTGTAAAACACAACAATCAATCATCTCCTAGTGCGCGAGCGTGCCACTTCAAACCTATAACAGTTCAAAGAATAGAAAATATGCGCCAATTGAATCAAACAGTCAAACAATTGTATTAATTATGGAAAACAAAATAATTAAAGGTTACAAATGCCTTCGAGATCAAAGGATTTTTAAATAAAATTTTAAACTAAGAACACTTGACTACTCGAAGTAAATTATAATGAGAATAAACTAAGTAGTCTATGTTGTAGTTGTGTGTTGATGCAGTGATCTTTCTCAAAGTTTGTGAAGCGTCTATTTATATAAAAGAATGTGGCTCACCAACTCCTTGTGCTTTCGATGTGGGACTAATGCATTTCCAATTTCAATACTACCCATCCAATGTATTCTTCTCTCCAAGCGATATGGGATAATTACAAATTCTCAATATTATATTCAAATATTATATTAAATAAAACTAAATTATATTTTTGGTACAAACAATTATGGAATTGTTGAAGAAAAATATCATATTTTAGATATTAAATATATTTAACATAAGATAGTATAATTATAAATATAAATAGGAAAAATAATAGTTCATTAAGCTTACCAAGTTATGATAGGACTTTGGTGAGGAAAAATCTCTGTTCATTATTAAAATTTCTCTCATCATTTATGCACATTCGGTCCCATCCTGTTGCAAATGAGTCTACAATTGAATTTGAACAAAAAATTCAAATATATAAGAATGAAATTATTAAATTAAAAATACAATTGTAAAATGTAGTATTTTGGATTTTATTATCTTTGTGCTTGGCCAAACCAAATTGCTCTTCTTGGATTTTCTAGTCTTCGGTCCATTCCACATTGCAAAAGCTCTTTTTCATATGGTAGAAATGAAAATAGTTTAAAACATTTAATATAATTAATAAATATAAAAAAAATTAATTAAAATTAATTACCTATTAATCACTTGTTTAAAATCTGCATGGACACCCAATTTAATAGAGTCAAAAAACCAAGCAAATCCCTCAAATGGATTGATAACGCCGAGCATCCAGTGACCACTAATAAAAAAAAAAACATTTATATAACATTTATTGCACTAAAAATGAATTAGTAAAACAAAAAAAAAAATCATTACTAATATTTTAGCACCATTTAATTTACTTTATTTAAAATACTTACAGGTGATAATATGGAATCAACCATATTTTATGGTCAGTGCCAGTGCTTTTCCATCTATTAAAGATTTTTATAGCCCTACTTTCTATATTTTCTTTCTCCTCCATAGCAGCTGTCTGTAGATCAATGAATCCAAAGTAGATAAATTTTCCACTTCTTCTCATTTGTTCATATAACAGCCTGAAATAAAAATTTAGAATGAAAAACATAGATATATAAAACTTTGAAAATATAATAACATTTAAATTGGAAAGAAAATAAATTAAAAAATAATATAATAACCTCATGTATACTAGGATGCAATCAACGGTAAGCATGTCCATCTGACAAAATGTATCTATGTCATCTATGCACACAACTGCTGGTAATTCATTGCCGACCATGCCATTTCCCAACTTTATTTCAAGACCAAAGTCTTGGTCTTGGATACCAGAAACTATCATAGCTAAGAGCCAAACTTTTGGATCCCACTCCTTTGTGGCATTGGAGAATATTGCGATTGACGTGATCGAGGTGCACTATTCAAGTCGGACTCGACAACTGACTTGCCTTTAACAGCTCTTCACGCAGCTTTTACCTACAAACATTGTTAACAAATTAATCTCATTTTGCAATATTTAAAACCATGAGAAATAACCAAATAAAATTTACATCAATAATTACCTCGTCTCCTAGTAAAATGACCAAAGATTTTGGTCATGCACAAAACGAACTTAGAGCTTCTCCTACTGAAACTATGGCATAAGTAGGGATAGGTAGATGTGCTAAATGATCAATCACCATTTGCACATTAACACAAATATTATCATAGCCTAACTGCACTCCGTGGCATATAGCTTGAGGATTAGTCGTAGGAAACATCTGTCATTTTGCTACTATATTATTAGGTGTGCCCACAGCAAGCATGCAATCTATACCCTAAACCATATAAGAAGAAAAAAAAATTGATGTTAGAAAAACATAAAATTATATGACTTAATAAAATAAAATAAAAATTATAAAAAGTCTTAGTTATATACCTCTGGATCTGTCATAGGTGGGGGTACTATAAAAGATGGTGCGATAGGATTATCAGCATGTGCGTGTGCTAGTGAAGGTGTTTTTAGATATACCTCTACATCAAGAAAAGTCGAATAAATGTTGTTAACAAACTGATCTGACATCATCTCTGGAAATGGATTGGCTCTAAAGTTTTGCTTCATGCCTGCCATCTGTGAACTAATCACATGTAAGTTCTCCTTCAGCTCCATAACAGTCTGAGTCAATGTAGCCATCTGCATATCTTTTTGGGTCATCTGTTGTTCTTTTGCAGCTAATTCTTTTTCAGCTTGTTTATTTCTTCTTTGCTTGCAAGTTATTTTCCCTTCCACTCTAAATTTAAACTCAGGATGTACCAATAATTAGTTGAACTCACATTATGACCCATTGCCCTAGCTTCTTCTCTACGCTTTATGCCACTGTCAATATATCATTGGGTGTGCCCAATGATGCATCAATCTCTCCTTGAGCATGCTCGTCTAGCAACTCATCCTGCAATTATTAATGTTTTATTAGCACAATCAATCATTACACAAACTATATTTCAGATTTCATAAGGAAAAGATTTCTTACAATTTTTTCTCCAACTGCAGCAGCTTCTTAAGATGTGTATTTTCCTGCCTTGTCCATATGATCCTTCTTCCACAACACCTCTCGCAGCACCCGCTCACTACTCCCGGTCCTCAGTTTCTAACATTTTAACCAAATGTGTTAATCACAACATAGCACCATAATATAATAATATAATAATATTAATCTTTTATCTACTTAAATAATATTAATATACCTCTTCATACTCCAACCGAGCATATCCTTTACAAGATAAAATATGATTATATTTATTTGTTTTTTCCAATTCAGACCGCTCTTTGTGAAGAATCTGCATACATATATAAAAAAAATTGTCATATTAATTAATTATAAAATAAATAGAATTGTCAAATAGATTTGAATAATTATATAGATAAAGTAATTACCGTCCACTCTGGAGTCATTCCCTGTGCAACAAACTCATCCCATGCTTCTTATGTGATGTAAGTATAGCCTTTTGGAGGATAATCTAAAACATCTAGTTTCCCCAATTCAATATATGAAAGAACATGATCTCTATATAAAGTTCTCTTGAACTTCCTCCATTTTTCTGATTAATCTTTCAACGTCTTTTTTAATTTTTTCAGAGAATCATCTTTTTTATAATATTGTTGCACATGTAAATTGGAATTTGGTAAGATATACATAGTAAGTTAAAGTACGTGCACAAAATATAGTAAATCATATTATATAATTAATTACCTATATTGTTTCCCATATAAGCTGTTTCAATTCTTTAGGCACAAGACTCCAATTCCTATAATTGATAGGAATTATATTCTGAGTTTGGGTAATGCGCTTATTATCCCGTTCGATAGTATGAAACTAAAAACCCATTAATATTGAATCATGAATATAATATCTTATCAAATTGAGGTCCCAGTGCTATCCATCTCAAAGTTTTAGATACTTTATTTTTTCATTCATTCAACTCTTTCAGAATCTATTAAAATGCTTCATAAAGTCAAAATAATGTTCATATTTATATACAACCTATATATAAATATATATAGAGAGAGAGTACAACTTACTTGATCTCTAAACTATATGATAAAGGTCCGATTTTCCTCATTTTGGAACCACTTTGGTTTTCTGAATTTGTTACAATTATTTGACCTCAGGGTATTCATATGCTCTCTGCAACATGCGAACATGCCAAATTTGGTCAAATTGAGTTTTGTACCCTTAATAAAATAATTATAGTAACAGTATAACTTACTCGCAGTAAGGTTGCATTTCAGCCGTATCCGAAAGTATATAAAAATGAAATTGCTCCCAAAGTTCTCAATCAATTTTCATGTTCTTCCCACCCTTTAAGGGATCACCAAAATCTTCATCCATACATTGTTGTTCATATCGACCGGGCAGGTTCCCTATTGATGCCAAGTCTTTCTGATACTCACTGCAAAACTCTATGGCTTCTTCAGCAATGTACTTCTTAGAATGCAACCTTCTGGTCGATTGTGATTTCTGTCAAATCCCTTTAACACTTTCATGTTTCTCTCAAATGGATACATCCATCAGAAGTAAATCGATCCACACAATATAACTTCTCGAACCAAATGTATAGTCAAATGGATCATTATATCAAAAAAAGATGGGGGAAATTTTTTTTCCAACATACACAATGTTGTTACAATCTCAGTTTGCATAATGTCCAACTTAGCAGCTTGTATCTCTTTTTTGCAAATTGAATTGAAGTAGAAACAAAATCTTGAAATTGCACATCTTACATCATTAAGAAGAAGTGATCTGAACACAATAGGAAGCAATTGTTGCATCAATGTATGACAATCGTGCAATTTCATACCATTCAATCTTAAATCTTTCATCGAAAGAATATTTCTAAAATTCAATAAATAATTATCTGGAACTTTTAAATTAACCAAACACTTTCAAAATTTCATTTTCTCTTCCTTAGACAAAGTTTAGCAAGCAGGTGGAAGATAAGTCATTTTCTCTTCCACCATAGGTGCTAAATCTTTTCTCAATCCCAATTCTACCAAATCCAATTGAGCATTAAGTCCATCCTTTGTCTTCCCAGGAATGTTCAATAAAGTTCCAATGATACTCGCACATATATTTTTCTCAATGTGCATGACATCTAGATTATGTCTTACATATAATGATTTCCAATATCCAAGCTCAAAGAATATTGATTTTTTTTCCAAGCACATCTATCAACGATGGTCCATTTATGTTTATTCCCATGATCAAACATCATAACATCAAGTTTCTTTAGGATCTGTTCTCCTGTCATAGGTAAAGGAGTTGCACAAAACTCTTGCAAACTGTTAAAAGCATTCTTTTGCTTTCTAAATGGATGATGACTACAAATGAATCATCTATGTCCACAATAACTCATTTCCATCCCATGTTTCAAACTTTGGGCACAAGTGTCTTTCACTACAAATCGGACAAGCAAAATAACCTTTGACGGCATGACCAGACAAGTCACCATATGCTAGAAAATCATTTATAGTCCACAATAATATTGCCTTCATTGTGAAGTATTGTTTCCTATAGGCATCCCAAGTGTCAATGCCTTCAACCACAACTTCTTTAGATCATCAACCAATGGCTGCAAATAAACATCAATGTGTTCACCTAGTTGGCGTGTTCCAGAAATTAACATAGTCAACATTATAAACTTCCGTTTCATACACATCCATGGTGGAATATTATATGTAACAATTAGTATTGGCCAACAACTATATTTACTACTCATATGTCTGTGCAGGTTAATTCTGTCTGCAGCAATTCCAAGCCTTAAGTTCCTAGATTCATTCCTAAACTCAGGCCATAATTGATCAACCAACTTCCACGATGGAGAATCTACAAGATGCCTTAACTTTCTAATTTCAACCTCCCTTTCATTTGCATGCCAAGTTAAATTCTTTATCATTTCAACACTTTGAAACATCCTTTGAAAATGGGGAATGGGTGGAAAATATCATAACACTTTTTCTGGAACCTTAACAGGCTTACTTCCATCGTCATTGGACTTCCATCTAGATTCTCCACACATAGGACAAGATTCAAGCTCTTCATATTGTTTTCTATACAAAATGCAATTTCTCGGACAACAATGTATTTTCTCATAATTCATCCCCAGTGCAGTCAATGTTTTTTTCACAACATACATAGACTCTGGGAGAACATTATCAACCAGCAATATTTCTCACAATAATTTCAACAATTCAAAAAATCTTTAGTCAAAAAATCCATATTTTGATTTCAAGTTGTACAATTTTACCAAAGTTGATAATTTGGTAAATTTTGTACAACTTGGATACAATGGTTTTTCTGCATGCTCCAAAAAACTCTCAAATGCATCTGGATTATCCACAAAATTGTCATAGGCAGCATACATCATGTCAATATTATTGCCAACAACATCTTCATCTATGTCCACATTAACATCAACTTCAACATTCATTTTTCTAGCTTTTATAAAATCTATGTTCTCTTCCAAAGCTTCTCCGTAAATAATCCATCTACGGTAACTTGTATCAAATCCTTTAAAAAACATATGTCTTCTAATTTCTTCAATAGTGCGAATATATAAATTCCCACATTCCAAACAAAGACATGGAATTTTACCATCACTATCCATACTCTTCTCACTAAATTTTATAAATTTATTCAAACGATCCTCAAATACTTTTGTTCTCCTGTCCATTGTTATCCATGATTTATCCATCTAATATAAACCTACACAAAATTATTGTACGACATAATATTTTTATATCTAATAAATATAGACTATTAAAAATTATGTTTTATTAACTAATTAAATTATGTTATATATTTTAAAAATCCCTAGACGAGTCTTTGATGGTTATTCACGACGCACAATGTGGTCGTCTTTATATATTTTTAAAATCCCTAGACATGGTTATCATCTTTAAATATTTTAAAAATTCCTAGATAGTTAAAAACACTAATATGATGGAAATTAAATGACATGCATATAAGTACTAATATGACGGACCAATGTCCTATTTGCATATATATATATATATATATTATAGTAATTCATATTAAATTAATGACATGCATGAACAACATACTATTATGATGGACCAAAGTCCGTCGTATTTATTTATATATATTTATATACTAATTCACACATAAGCGCACTCGTCGTATTAATATACATGCATATTGACGGACAAAAATTATAAATATGTAAATCTATATCAGCTCATATATATATGCATACATATTTATACTTACAAATTGAGCTACCAAAGCTCAAAACCGCAACCACCGACGACACAAATCCGCAGCCACACCTAATACAGCTATCAACCCGCGATCAAAACTTCCACCAAATCCCAAATACGCCATTAAAAGTTCAAAACCGCCACCACCCACACACAATAAACCACCACCAAAGACTATCACGCTTAAAAAACACGAACGAACATACAAAAAAAACCAATCAAAATCACCACAAAAACAGTCCAAATATGCATTGGAAAATCACCACAAAATACTCCAAATATGCATAAATTTTGAAACTAAAAAACTTAAAATCAACCATAAAAAAACATCTAATGAAACTAAAACTCAAAGAATCACTTACATATAGCAAAATAACACAATTTTAGCTTTTTTTTTTAGACTAATAGCGAAGAAATCTGTTTGTGTCCGAACAGAAGGACTTTGGCGCCATCGTGGATGTTTTCAAGCTTGAGGAGAATAAAGAAGAAAGGGAAAAGGAAACCTTATTAACCAATGCAAAACGGTGCATTTTCAACTTAAATTCTTAAAGACGATGCACATTGTGCGTCGTCCTTGATGATATCCACGACACACAATGTGGGTCGTGTAAAGGGTATAGATGACGCACAATGTGCGTCGTCTTTGATCAATATATATGACGCATACTGTGCGTCGTCTTTGGCACTTTAAACGGTGTCGTTTTCTTAAATACAATGGTCGTGACCGTCGTATTTTATGTTTTTAGACGACGTTGGAAAACCGTCATCTAAGGTTGCCACATCATGCCCAGTGGCAGACACATAGATTTTATGTATTTTATATTAATTGCGTTGACGATGGGTTTTTGTTGTGCGTCATAATTACTTAATTTTGAGACGATGTTTTATCATTTGCACATCGTATTTGTGTAAAAGAAAATTAATAAATATATATTAGTTCAAATTGCATCGTCTTTGATATTTAATACGACTTTAGCATTTAAATTCGTCGTAAATGCTATTTTGACGATCATCGTCTAATCGTCCTTTTTCTTGTAGTGTTAAGGTGTAGAATATAAACCTTGGTGGAATGTAAACCTTATTGAATCAATGAAAAGCAATTTCATTGACTTTTGTTTATGAACGATGATTTGATAATGGAAATATTATGGCTAATACAAAATGTGACTGTTGAATATTTTGTATTTAATTGTAAAGAACTTTTAGTTCATAACAATTCTTTACATAACCAATATGCAACATTAATCAGGACAAAACATGTGTATATATATAAATTATCTTTCCAATTAAAAAAAGAACAATGCAATCCAGTTTTCCATTGGCACTCTACTAATACAGCGCTCCCTAAGCACACTTTGCTTGATCTTAAAAACAACGTTGGGTGCCTATACACTTTGGCCACCTCTAAAAAAAATTATATGGCACCTAACTACATTGTCTTTGTTTACAACCACTCAAAAGAACCTAACAATATATATCAGTCTTGTTCCTAGGACTGGGCAGTCTTCTTCTTCTTATTCTTCTTCCTTCTATCACTGGACAACACACCAGATGCATCACCTGATTGGCTTGCTGTATTCTTTGTTGGTTGACTTGAACGCTGCATTGATTCATTCTTTCTTGCATGCCTTGATGTCCTCCCTCCTTTTCTGTTGAAAATACAGATTAAAAACACACACATCAACTAATATATATAAAATGTCAATAAACACACACATCATAGTGTACAGAACAACTAACTCAATACTCACAGTCATTGCGGCTGTGCTGGATGCCTCTCATCTTGCTTGGCTTCTTGTTGATACTCTTTCTGTATTCTTACACCTATCTTTTTCAGTATTGTGACTTGGACTTCATCAAGTCCTCTCTTTCTCAGCTTCTTTGGTCTACGAGGCTGTTTGTGGTATTTGGGAGTAGAAAGTAGGGCTATGCTTACTTCTGGCCATATACTTGGTCCATTCATTGGGTATACAATAGGAGCATAGGACCTCAAGAATGTAGCATTTTTGTACCATGTGTGTACAAATGATATTGGGTCCATATGTCTTGACAAAATAGCACACATAGCATGTCCACATGTGATACCTGTTAGGTCTCAATCCCTACAAGAGCAAGTATGCTGCCTTAAGTCAACCACATATTGACTTCGACTTGAAACCCTAACATGGAATAACTGATTCCCTGCCCAATCACATATACAGTATTTAGAGTCATCAATATTCTTCTTTACAATTTTGGTAACTCTTGGACCAGTGTCCCCTATCCATGTGTTGACAGACTCTCTTCTTTTTGTCATTTTATTCATCATATAAACTCTTAGACATTCTAAAAGGATTATTATTGATTTGTCCCTAGCAAGTAGTATGGCTGCATTAAATGACTCACATATATTATTGAACGACATATCACACTTGGGCCCAGTGTTGAAATGTGACATACTCCAGTGGATAGGTAGCTTTTCATTCAACCACTCAAATGCCTTAAGGGACAGAGCTTTAACTTTGGTCATCTCGACCTAAAACATATGTATTGTCCATGCCCTTGGAGCAGCCCACAGTGCATGCTTCAAAGCAACCCCTTTAAACTGTGTGGCAATATTCTTGTACAAGTGTATAACACAATGCCTGTGATCTGCATTAGGAACTAGATCCTCTAAGGCATTAACCAATCGTTTCTATTTGTCAAACATAAAAGTCCATCCAAGACTATTTACTATCCCTACGTTTTGTTTTAGAAACTCTAAAAACAAAGTCCAGCTGTCTTTACTCTCTACCTCTTCCACAGCTTATGCAATGGGGATAGATTGAATTATCAGCATCTATCCCCACAGTAGTCAACAAATGACCCTCATGTTGCCCTTTAATGTGGCAACCATTAAGGTCAATTACTGGCCTACATCCTTCCGTGAGCCCTATTTTGGATACCACCAAGAAAATATAAATCATTTTAAACGTACTGACAGTCTCTTCTACATCATTCTTCACCCAAACACTGCTTCCAACATTGGTTCTCTTAACTTATTCACAACATGACCACAATTGTCTATATTGTTCTACAACTGAGCCTCGTATCATGTCCAGGGTTCTCTTTTAGTCCTATAATATCAAGGCCTACTAACTTCAGCTGCTCATTCTACTTTCACAGTTTCATAGAAGGACCAATACCCTCATTTAGGATCTGACCTAAAACGTCTGACATACATCTCAGCTAGCCACTTAGAGGTCATTCTAGGCTTATTGTAAACCTTATCACCACATATGTGTTTGTCCATAAATGTTTTGACCTTATATGTTTTCCCATCCCTCTCAACAGATGCATAAAATAACCGCTCACAGTCCTTTCCATGCACTCATTTTCTTTGGCACCTTGCCCTCACTCTCTTTCTATCATTGTGAACACACTTTATACACCTCTGTTGCTTGATCCCATAAGCTACTATTGCTTTTTTTCCAACTTCAACGCTGTTAAATAGCATCCCCAATTTAAATTTGGGATCTTCCATGTCAGTCTCCTCATTAAACTCAGGGAACCTCTCTCTTCTTCTCAGCCTCCATTGAGGGTCATCAATGTTTGAATCCGTCATAGTGTATAAAACATCTCTATCATCCAAATCAGTTTCTTCCCCAGGAAAAATGCCATCCCCATCCTCCCCTGCAGAAACCTCCCTAGCTACACCATTCCATTCAACTATGTCCAAATATTGTTGAATGCAACATCGTCATCCTCCTATTCATACTCTGGTTGCTTGAAATCATTATCCTGACTATCATCTTTAGTATCATTCCTTGAACTACCCTCTGTGTTAGATGGTTCCAATTCATAGTCACTTTCTGTCTCTTTGTCTAAAGAGTCATTTGGACTTTGACTTTTTAAAGGGGACTGAGCCTCAACATGTATCTCTTGGTGGGCTTTTATGGGACTTTGACTTCCTAGAGGGGGCTAAGAATCAAGTTGAGAAATTACTTGGGCTTGTGTTTGGGCCTGGTCTTCACTTTGTGTAACATTTTAAGATTCAGATGTGCTTTGAAATTCCAATGGGACCTCAGCATCATTTTCGCAGGTTTCTGACTCGACTTAGACTTCAATTAGGCTTTGGCTTACTAGTGGGGGTTGGGGCTCATTTTGTGTATGACAATGGGTTGGATCAGTTATTTGTCTAATAACTAAGGCCTATGAGTCAAGTGCAACCTCAATTTCATATGGGGATAGTGGTTGCGTTGTTGTTCATTCCGGTGGTGGTATAAAGGCTTAAGGTGCTATAGGTTCAAATTTTGTTAAAAAACACTCAGCTCTATTGTTCCTATGGAGGTAAGTGCTCATCACCATGACTTCCTCATCACCATAAATGTACATTAACCCATCATCCTCATCTACTCTATATTGACTAGGCATTTTGAAATAAATACCAACATTAGGATCATAACCTAATTGTTTTCCTATGTCCTGCATAGAATATAAGGACATTCTATCAGGATCACATCCGTCTACATAGTCACATCGACCTCCTACATAACCCCATAAATTCTCAAAGTGACTACCATGGTGCACTTTGATTGTGAACAGCTTAGATCCAAAAGTTGCTAGTTAACCCGAGACAAATAGTTTAGGGTTTAGGATTGTCAGCATTTACCTTACCCTACCAAACAAAAAACAAGACAGTGGTCCACTAAACACATATAATGAACATAAAAAAATAAATAAAAAATCTATAACCAATGCATAAAAAACAAGACAGTGGTCCCCAAACACATATACACATCCAGACAAACAGAAAACACACTTTAGGTACCTAAAAACATATAATATTATATAAAATATAAAACATACATTGAATTGTTAAAAAGAAAACAACATATTCATAAAAAAAAATTATCCATTGTCACAATCATACTAACATTAAAGTCTTCAAAGATTCACCAAAGCTGTTCACATTAACTACTGCAACAACTTTGTTTATTCAATAAAGTAAATACAATAAAGCAAAAACATTGTTGTCAAATGTAGCCCAAACACATTTTTTTCACAAAAAAAACATACCCCAACTTTCACCTAAATCATATAGACAACAGAAACCCACATTCATAATAAACAGAATCTCAGTCAGTGGGACGAACACCAAATTTCAAATTCAAAACATATAAAAATGTCAGTTTCATTCAACCCAACATATTAAAGCCCTACAAACCATGTCCTAATAGATAACAAATATCAACATTTATTACTACCTAACCAATTTATTTTGAAACCCTAAAATCTAGAAACTGCATTATTTATTCATAAACACAAAAACCAATGTACAATAATATAATTTACGATATATAGGACCGCCGTCTTCATCGTCGACATTGTGTGCCATTTTTGGCCCTAGTCGATTGTCTTCGACAATTCAACTTTGACCACGATTAATTCCAATGTACCAAACCTCTGATCCGCGATTACAGTGATGATTGTTTTCTTGTGAATAGAGATTATTGATCGATGTACAGAAATAAAACTTAAATATATTTCAAAACGTTGATTTAGAAAGGGAATGATCGGGTTTGGGAGGTTAGAATCGCAGAGGGAGGGAGACGAGAAGGAGAGAGACAGTTAAGGGGGGAATGTGAGAAATTACTCCAACATTAGACCCAACCAACGTTACCCAAATAATAGGAAACAAACTCCTCAATTCCATGAATCTATGGGGTCATCATTTAATTTTCCACGCTAGTAATGATATGGTCCTCTGTCCAACTATGAAAGACGGTGTAAGTTGTGTTCTCAACAAGTCCATTCAGCTTGTTTCTTCCCATTTTTTTGACAACAGAAGACTTCCAGTCTGCCATCTCATCAATATTTTACATGATCATGCTTCTCATGCATTCTACTCCGGCTTCCTCCTTGGCCAAGTCCTCATAATGTCTCTTACAATTCTCCAGGATTGATTGATTCAAAGGCTTCTCATCATGTCTCTATTGATTTTCAGAATCTCAGACTTCATTCTGAATATGATGGCACCGGTGAGATTCCAGTAGGGAATAGTAAAACTATGTCAATAACTCATATCGACTCTTCCCAACTTTCTACTACATCATGCAATTTTATTTTATCCAATATTATGTGTGTCCCATAAATGAAACAAAACTTGCTATTTGTGTCCCAACTTTGTGCCCATAACAATGCCTTTACTGAGTTTTAACCCAATCATTTTCTTATGAAGAATTATGCTTCGAAGATTATAAAAAAATTGAACTTATGAATGGCCACACTCTGTATCCTTATCACCATCATCTTCCTTTGTGTTTTGTCAAGTAATAAAGTGTCTCTCCTAGAGTGACACCATAGGTTAGGTCATCTATCTCATAAGGTTTATCCCATATTGTCTTTAGTGCTACTCTACAGTGTCTTTGAATAATTTTTTTCTATGTAATTCTTGCAAGTGCAATAAATCACACAAGTTACCTTTTGGGATTTCATCTTTACTCATTGCTCAACCTCTTCAATGAATATATTATGATGTTTACAGACACTTCCCTATTAAATCTCATGATGGTTTTCAATATTATGTTGTGTTTGTTGATCAATATACAAAATATGTTTGGTTATTTCCTTTGGAAAAAAAAAATCATATGTGCTATCTACCTTGTGTCATAGAAAAATTCTTTCAAAAGCCTATTATTTCCTTTTAACAATAGTAAATTTCAAATACGGCATTATTTACTTTCTTACCACTCCTCACATACCATAACACAATAGATATGTTGAACGGAGGCATTGCCATATTAGGAAAACTAGCATGTCATTATTGTCTCATGTTGTTTACCTTAACAGGATCTAAGCTTTCTCTATAGTTGTCCATTTCATTAATCGAATGCCAAACAAACATCTTAAAAATATTCTCATTTTGAAAAGTTGTTCCGAAAGTCACTATCTTATCTCAATCTTAAATCATTTGGTTGTCTTTGCTAAACTTGGTTCGACCTTACACAGCTAGTAAATTAGATTCCATGTATTTTCTGTATGTTTTTCTAGTTATTTTCCCATTCAAAGTGGGTGCAAGTGCTATGATCTTGTTGCCAATTACCTTCATAGTTCTAGACATGTTGTGTTTGAAAACTATATATTTCAATTTCGTTCTCTCATATCTACTTTTACTTCCTAGAATAGCTCGTCTATTGTTGTGTATTTCCCTGACATATCACCTATCCTTCGTCAAATAATTTTAGTTTCCTCTCCTTTATCCACCGACGTACCTACCATAAACATGTCATTCTCAGTAACACATGTGTCTTCCTTCAATCCACCTACTCTATTGTTGTCTTTTTCCCACACAACAATTGGTCAACTGGAGACTTCTTGTGTTGAAAATCTTGGGAAGTACCTCAATTTTAAATTATTTATGGATTGCATGGCAATTTTAATTGGGGAAATATTTTGAGAATATGAGGAATAAACTGTCTGGAAGGCCATGGTTTCATCTTTTGTCAAGAGAGTCACCTTAGCTAAATATGTTATGAGCTTGATCCATGTTGAATGTTGTGTTGAAAATTAAATTACTCGCAAGTGCACAAATCAACAAGTAATAAAGCTGTGTTATAGAGAAAACCGAATATCAATCCCATGAAGAATAATGCCTCTGGTGATGAAAAATAAATTCTATTTCTAATTAAATCTTGAAAAGTAAAAGAAGAGTGATTGGTTGGTTGTGTAAAGCAAAGCAAGAATTAAATAGAAAGCAAAATAAAGGCAGCAAAAGTAATGAAGCAAAGTTTCAAGTTAATGATGATTCAAAGATTATGATTTCACTCCTATTAATCATATTTAGTTTCCAAGCATCATAAATTAATTAGGTTAACCTTCTTTTCACCAAAAGTAACTAGAAGTCGATTTTTCAATTTATTATAGTTTAGCTAGCACAATGTATTTAATTATTCATAATCTAAATACCGAAATTTAAGTCTTAAAACATACAAATCCAATGAGCTCTTGTTAAAGTTGTCACTAAAGTATACAATATTTTTATTTTCCATGTAATTCATTGTCATTCCATATTATATTTTTTTTATTCCTAACATGCCCCGTATAAATTAGGGTATATTACATATACTTCTCTTGAGATTGGCGAATAATACAAATAAATCTCTCAGGTTTGAAAAATGACAGGTACCTTTCATGCTGCAAGTATTCTGTTTAAAAAGTATTTTGTCTTTTATATGTTGCAAATGAAAATACTACAATATCCTCAACTCCCTTCTATTTTTTTTTCTCTCTCCTCTCTTGATTAATGTAATTTAAAATCTTAATTAATCTACTCATCTCTTAATTAATTTTAATAAAATTGTAATTAATAATTAATAAAACTTTTTATAAATCTCAATTAATTTAATTTAAATTTTAAACTAATTTTTTTTTTAGTTACTAAAAATATATAGAAAAAAAAAGTAATCAACAAGCAAATACATCAGTAAAACAACCCCACAACAGAAGGCAAACCCCACGAAGAACCAGTTTGCAAACCCAAATTCGCATATAGGCTTTCTAACCCAAGCAAGCACGCTCGCATGTTGCTCCTCTAGCCAACAAACACTGCTGAATCAAGCATCCAAAAGAAAAAAAATTCCAAAATTTTGAAGAAAATTGATTTACATCCAACCCATAAACAGGTAAAAATGATGACCAGTCACAACCATCAATCTAGAAATTTTGCAGAGCCTTTCGCGCATAACAGAAGCAACAAAAATTAATAAAAAATAATAATGGCAAAGCAAGTTAACTTGTTGTTGATTTGGGTATGGACATGTACTGGTAGTTTTCTTACAGATCGATGGAAGGTTGCAGGGGCTTATGTCTTTGATCTATTCCAAGTTGCTATTCGTGGGGTGGAGATATGGTGATGAGAGGATGTTCTTTAATGGTTTTTCATTGCGTATCTGTGGTTTGATTTGGATTTGGGCATGTTCCAGGGGGTCTTTTTCTGTTTAGAAGGAAAAAACCTGATATGGGAGGGAGACAAAGGGAAAAAAGAAAAAGGAAATGGGAGACGGAAGGAAAGAGAGAAAATGAGAGAGAGAGAGAGAGAGAGAGAGAGAGAAAAATATAGATTAGTTTTATTATAAAATGAAAAAAAAGTTATATATTTATGTTATTATAGGAGAGAGAAGTTGAAGTTTGACCATGCAGTAATACACATAGATAAATTTACTTTTGTTCTGACATAAACAAATTTACTTTTGCTTTGTCAACTTTAACAGAGCTTTTACGGTATAGAAAATACTTATAATTTTTTTAATTTGAAAGATTTATTTGTAATATTAATAAATTTCAAAAAAAAAATAAATGTAATTTGCCCTATAAATTATTATGTTTATTTTTTTTATTTAATATATACATTTATATTTATCTTTTATATATTTTTAAATTAAATATATATTAACAATATTATTTATGTTATATGTATTATTTTATATAATATATTAACATTCTATTCCTTTTAAAAAAAAATTTCCCCCTCATTTCGTATATATATTTTTTAATTTTATTTATAAAGTTAAAATTTAATAAAATATTTTTGAAAAACATTCCATTAAAAAATATATAAATGAACTTATTGCATATAAGTTTAAGCAATTAATAGCTAGTTCAAAATAAATCTTCTAATTATATAAAAGAAAATCTATCAAATTAGTAGTATGTATTGTTGAAAAGAATTAATGCCAGTAAGTGATTAAATCATAACTAAATATATAAGAAATATTAAATACTTAAAATGCATATATATATGGTTATAGTCTGATGGGTGCTGCTAAGGCACCTGATCGGGTTTCCTTAAGGAACCCGAAAACACGATAACGATGGGTTGCTTGGGCTCGGTCAAAATTGCTTTGATTTGTGGTCAAAATTGGAGGCTCGGTCAAATTGCAGGCTCTGTCAAAAAAAAAATACAGAGCATCCAAACAAGTCCAAAGCTTCACTTTCACTCAAACCAGTCCAAAAACCACAAGATTAAGCTCCTTTTATCACACACCAAACCATTACTCTGCTTCCATTCCTTCTTAACTCCAAACCCCACTATCTATTCCATTCTGATTCCTCACCTTCATCAACTCTCTCCCACAGGCTTTACGACCTTTACATGAAAAAATTTGATTAACAACTAGGCTTTAAAAAGTTGCTTTCTCTGCATTATATAATCAAGAAAAAGTAAATGAGCATAAAAAAATGAAAAGAAGCAAAGTATGTTACTTTTACATTACATAGTTCTATATGTAACTACTAAATTTTTGAATAAAAAACACAGCCTCATAGCAAAAGATTGCGGAGCTGCAACAGCTAAATCTGTCAAAGACAAAACTACCAATCGGTTGAATCCTCTGAACTCCTGCTTGTAATCGAAAAACATCCCCTCCAACCTAATCATCTAGTCCTTCTCTGCAACCTCATCCACCCGAAGCCTTTTCTGCAAATCCTCAATATGCACTTTCAACTCCTCCATGGAATGAATTCAAAATCTTAGAAAAGCATCCCTAACCCTTGGAACCTCCTCAAGCATAAGACCAATAGTAATCGAAGCTTCAAAAGAATTTGAAATAGAAAAATCCACAGATTGAGACTGTAAAATCACCCTATTCAATTTCCCCGACCATTTAGAACCAAAAGCCAACTCAACAGGCAAAGAAACATGAACAACCTCATTAGCAACAAAAACTTGTTTAGCCTTATCTACTAGGCAAGCATTGTCCTTACGAGACGGAGCCATCTTCTCAAGACGACGGCAACCAAAGCAGTTAAAGCCTTGGTGCAGAGGAAGCCTGTAATGGAGCCTTTGCTGCCGATTGCTCCTAGCTTCGCCTTCAATTGCTTCTGACTTTGCCTGCGTTTGGTGATCTCCCACCACCAATGGCTACTGCGTTTGAGCTTCTCCTTCCAAGAAGCTTCGGTTGGCTTGGCATGCGAAAGTGAAAGCTTGAGCCTTAAAATTTTTGAAAATAAAGAAACGGTGTGTTTTGATATGGGTGCAATTTTGATCGAGATTTTCTCCAATTTTGACTGAGGCTCTGTGAAATACATTACACGGCTCTGTTTCTTCGGTCTCGCTAAGGTACCCGAATTCGGGTGCCTTAGCAGGACTTATAGTCTGATAGGCATAAAAATTTACTGTTTTTATGGCATATTTTATATTAGTTTTTAACTATTTTTGAGTTAATTGTTAATGAAAAATACTAAATTGTTGTATTTTTTTATTTTAAGAGAAAGAATAACAAATGCTGGAAATTATTGTATATATGCGCAATATTTACTAAAAAAATCATATGTAGAGCTATACATGGAATTTTTATGCGATTCTAGTTGACAATGATTAATGATTCATCAAAGTTTAATTCTGTAAAGTTTCATTGCAATTGAATCAGCCAATCAATACCAGTTTGGTTTTGAAGATCAACATTTTTAGTAGTTACGACATACTTACACTCTTTTGGAGAAATTGACATTTCAGTGTCTTCCCAGTGTTCATTTTGTGCAATCAAGATATTCCTAGAATGTTAAGATATAGATCTAACTTTTTCAACTGGAATAAGTAAATTTGAAGTTCATTTGGTAATCCAAAGTGTACTTGGAAGTGTCTTTTCGAACTAGGATGCCACACATGCATGGATGATTGGGGATTGCCACATCATATACCACTTAAGAAGTTCATATTATTCCAATAATATTAATGGAAATATTAATTAGAGTTAGAAAGAGATCCGATTCCTAAGGAGGTATGGATTGCTTTATTATCTAAGTAAGAATATGACATCATTTTAAAGGCACCAATGACCTAATTAACCCCATAGGGCCGATTATATGAGAGAATTTAGAGGATTTGATTGTTGTTTTATATTTTATCTCCTAGGACTAGCTTAATTAGTAAATTTTTTTTATAAATACCCTACACCTTGTAGCTTTAGAAAAATGGTCTAAAGAAGGAGAAAGTCAGAGGTTTAAGGTCTAGAGTATTAAGTTTTTCACATTATTTTCAGATTTCTTTAGAGGTTTATAGTAAGGAGATTTCGGCTACACAAGAAACAAGGGAACTCGGCTAGCACCATTAGAGAAGTTCAACTTTGTTTTTGAAGCATATTTGGAGGATGAATATAGGAGAATTCGGCAGCCACTAAAATCTTGGATTTGTTTTCTCTTTTCTTTAACTTTTTGTTTTTCATAATATGTTTTGTTTTAATTTATTGATGGTTATTTCTAAGAACATGAGTAGTTAAGTTTTTATAAGGATTATGATGTAGCCTTATTATAACTATTTAGTTTTTAATGATTGTTTGGTTTTAATTCATATTGATAGTTAATAATTTATTGTTATTCTTAATGCTTTCATGAAATTGTGATTGTTAATATTTTATTCACTTAGAGATGAGAGATATATTGTTTGCAATAAATATATGGTAGATAGGGATATCATTATACCTACTAACACCTTAACAAGCTTATTGGATTTACATGTCTTAGGGCCTAAATTTGATAGTTTAGATTGTGGACGATTAAACTATCTTGTGTTTGCTAGATCAAGATGCATTGAAGGATCAACTCTTGGTCACTTTTGGTTAAGAGATGTTAACTAATGAATTTGTAATGCATTAAGGCTAAATATGAGTAATAGTGGTGAAGTCATAATCCTTATTCCATCAATATTTTTGAACATTTACTTATTTACTTTTGCTACCTTGTCTTGCTTTCTTAATTACTTTCATTTTAATTCTTGCTTTTGTTACACAAAACCACTCAGTCAAAAATCTTCTTTTACTTTTCTTAATTTGATTAGCAATAAAATTTATTTTTCTTCACTAGAAACATTATTTCTCGTGGAATCGATATTCAATTTTCTTATAAAAACTACTTTATTACTTGTTGATTCGTGTACTTGTTAGTTATCAATTTTCACCATAACATAGTCCAAATTGAATTGAAAAAAAATGATAATTATTTTTCCAAAAAAAAGTACCCAGTAATTAAAGTCAAATCTAAATAAATCTAATTATATAGGAAATTAACGAAAACTATGAATATATACCTAAGCTCAAACAAGGAAATTGACCATTTTAAACCAATAATAATAATAATAATAAAGAAGGAATTTATATTAGCAAATTTCCAATTGGACAAATCTTACATGCAGTAAAAGATATATCAATGACATTCAATCCATAAAAAATATGAGAACAGTTCAGCAGAAAAAAAAAAATTATTTTTTTTCCTCAAATTTCTCACTCCAAATATTAAAAATAACAAAGAAAATTGATTTCCATTTTTTATTTTTCAATGTTTCAGTTGGTAACAATCATAGGTTGTCTAATTTGAGGCTATAAATAATATATATAGTATCATGTTAAAAAGAATTAATGCAGCAATTAATTGATTGTGTCAATTAATTAAATAGAATAAAAAATTAATTAAAATCTTTTTCAATTTTTTTCTGCTCATTCAATATATATATATATATTTTTTAATTTTACTTATGAAGTTAAAATCTAATAAAATATTTTAAATATGGATAAAAATTTCTTCTTTATTTTCTATAAAATCTAAAATTATCCAATACAATCCTCTCCAATTTTTTTCCTGCTCATTTATTATATTTATATATATATATATATATATATCTATTTTTTTAATTTTATTTATAAAGTTAAAATCTAATAAATTATTTTAATATGGATAAAAATATCTTTTTCATTCTCCATAAAATCTAAGATCATTTACTAAAATCACCTCCAATTTTTTTCCCACTCATGCAATATATTTATATATATATATTTTTAATTTTTTTATGAAGTTAAAATCTAATAAAATATTTTAAATATAGATAAAATTTATTTTTCATTCTACATAAATTCTAAATTATCTATAAGATTCTCTCTAATTTTTTTCCCTGATCATTCCAAATAGTACCAAAAAAATAATAATAATTCCTTTATGCTCCAAATTATATAATAATTCTTTTCACTTTTCCATATTCCCATTTTTTTACTTTCTTAACTGCATATAATATTTTCTTTCAGTATTTATATTATTTTATTTATAATTTCTTACTCTTTCAAAAAATTTCATCCTCTGTCCACTCTTCTAAATTTTCAAAATCTTTTATTTCTAATTTCCCGACTTAATTTTGAAGATTTGAAATTAAGTTAGATGAGTTGTTAAAGAAATTTGTTAATACCACTATCGTTGACAATAATGACTATCCAGTATATAAAATGAGAAGTGTTGGAAAGTTTGTTAAGTAGAATGACATCAAGTTGGATAATAGATTTGTACACCTATACAATCCAACTCTTTTGCTGAAGTACAATTCATACATCAATGTGAAATGGTGTAACCAAACCCTGTCTATCAAGTATATATTCAAACATTAATAAAGGACATGACAAGGTCACTGCCACATTTTATAACTCATATAATTATGAGGTTTTATGATGATATCAAAATGTACTACAACTGTATATTTGTATATGTTTGTGAAGATTACATGGCTCTTTTTTTTTTCCTTCCCTACCCATTTCAAACTTAAAAAATAAAAATAAAAATCAAAAACTTCTACTAATTCTCATATATTAGTTATTTATGTTACTTATATTTAAGTTATAATTATAAAAAGAAAAACGAAAAAAAAATAAAGAAGAACAAAAAGCTACAACTCTATACTAAATTTTCATTTTAATTGGAAAAATGGATAGCTTATTCTCATAAGTTAGACTAGAGCATGAGGTTTTCTGAGTGTATGTAATTTTTTTTTTGTGTGTGTGAATATGAGTGCTTGTAAATTGTTATCTACAGCTTAGAGTCTATTACTCAAAAAGAAAAAAAGCATTGAAATATTTTCTTAGTGCATATCTTTAAATGTTAAAAGATAATCAAATAGAATAGTTTTTTGAGAAAATTACACATGGGGTACCAAAACTATATCGAGTGTTACACTTAGGTACCCGAACTTTCTTTTGTTTCAAACGGGTACCTGAACTCACAATTTTCAACCACATTGATATTTTTCATCATTTCCGTCCAATTTTGTCCATTAAAATCACGTGCAAACCGCATGAGGAGGAAACCCAGGGGCACTCAGCGTCTTTTCCTCTCCTTATTCGTCCTTCTTCTTCTTCTATTCTTTTAAGCTTGTGCCAATTAGAAATGAAAGCATTATGGCCAAGCAATTCTTCTTCTTCTTCTTCTTCATGAGTCAACCACGGTCTGCGAAAAATCAAGGGAAAAAAGCTGTTAACCGGTAATAGAAGCCATGGAATGTGGAAATCAGATGAGACAACCAATAATGTGCTACTGTAGGAGGCCAAGCATCCAAAACACATCTTGGACTGATAGCAATTTAGGAATGAGGTTCAAAGGATGTGAGAAGTACATTGTAAATGTTTTCTCTGAGTAATGCAAGTGATTTGATTTGGGTATTGAGAAGAAATTTGTTTGATTGGGCATATGTGCCACACAGAATTGAACCTGGTTTTTTTTTAAATATTTTTTTAATGTTTATGAAAAATGGTGTTGTCTTTTTATTTGAAAGTGGTTTAGATGAGTTTACATCAGTTTTGTTCAAGTGATTTGATTTGGGTTGAGAATAAATTTGTTTGATTGGACATATGTGCCACACTGAACCTGTTTTTATTTTTAAATGTTTATTATTATTAAAAATGGTGTTGTCATCTGATTTGAAAGTGGTTTATATGAGTTTACATGAGTTTTGTTAATATTTTTTGTTCATTTGTGTTGTTGCTGCCATTGAAGTAGTTATGCAACTTAGTTAAAAATATATGGTAATTTTGTTTCTTGGTGTAGGATAAACATAATCGTAGTTGTTGCTTTTTTGAATGGTGTGATCCTCCAATGTGTCTACGTTCAAGACAAATCATACCAGGGTTGATGCGGGCATCATAGAGTCATATTCTAGCATTGAAACAAAAGATGATGACATCATCTTACCTAGTAAACCAGTGATGCGTTCTCGAGTTAAGAAGATCAAAGAGGGAATGCTTGGACTTGTGAAAAGAATTATGGATGAAGATCGATTCAAGTTTCCAAATGATTTGAACACTTTTCCGAGGCCTAATGATGATTTAAGCATGTTGTCCAAGCAAGGGATGAAAGTCGTAATGATGCTCGAGAGTTGCGGAGATGAAACGGCATCATTTTAAAAATAAACAACTTAGAATGGCAATTTCGTAATTTTAGCTATTTTTCGGATGATAATGGCAGTTTCGTAATTTAGCTATTTTCGGATGATAATGGCAGTTTCGTAATTTAGCTATTTTCGGATTATAATGGCAGTTTTGTAATTTTTGCTATTTTCGTTTTTAGGGTTAGTTTTCAACCTTAGGATTACTTTCTTAATATTTAATGGTTTAGATTGATTCTTGATCTAACCCTAGTCCTTATATAAAGGGGGATCAATTCTTTTGTAAGACAGATTTGAGTTTTTAATCAATTGAGAGAATTAATTTTCCTATTGCTCCCAGGAGTGTTCTTGCAAGTTGAGGAATCAATTTCTTCTTCTTGTTGCATTAGGAGTTGAATTATCTTATCAAAGTGGCAGTTTTGTAAGTTTTGCTATTTTCGTTTTTAGGGTTAGTTTTCAACCTTAGGATTACTTTCTTAATATTTAATGGTTTAGATTGATTCTTGATCTACCCCTAGTCCTTATATAAAGGGGGATCAATTCTTTTGTAAGACAGATTTGAGTTTTTAATCAATTGAGAGAATTAATTTTCTTATTGCTCCCAGGAGTGTTCTTGCAAGTTGAGGAATCAATTTCTTCTTCTTGTTGCATTAGGAGTTGAATTATCTTATCAAAGTAGAAATACTTTGTGGCGATTATTCTTCTCTTTCCCTAGCCTTCTAATCCACGTTTTTAGATACAAGTTATCTAAAGGTTTGGTAGGGCGGGTTCTTGTTTCCAATTACTGTTCAATATTTCTTGTGTGTTTGGGGTTTCGGATTCTTTAATCTTGGGGTTCCGCATCAAGGGTTGTTACGAGAAATGTCAAATTTGGAAAGAAGCAATTGTCGTCTTAGAACAATAGTAGTTTTAGAATTTATAGGTTTACTAATGTGTGTATATTTATATGGCACCTTTATAAATCATGAAATTAGTGTATTGTATTTGTTATTATTACATTAGATATTTAGGTTATATAGGAGTGATTTTGACTTGGACTAAACAAGAAATGTAAACTTTGATTATAAATGACATATGCAGATATCCCTGGCTTGGTATTTAAATTGCTTGAGTTTTTGTTGTTTGTTGTTTAAATTGCTTGACCTTATGTTGCCTTGATAGTTTATAGTACAATTGGAATAATTAAATAATTACCGAATTATTAGTGTTTGAATGGAAGAAGAAAATACCAAGACTGAATCAAAGTAAACTTCATTAAATACTGAAATTGTGAATGATACATAGTCAAACTGATATCCATCCTTTTGGTGAAACTATTCAAAAAATAAGTACTTTGCATCCTTTTGGTGCAACATCTTCAAAAAATAAGTCACATAGTCAATCTGTTAGCCACACCTATGCTAACCGATTTCTAAACAAATATACAAAGTGGATAGAATCTGTTAGCCATATGCTAAGAAAATTCTAAACAAATGTACAACTATACAGAACGCCAAAACCAACACCTATGCTAACAGAATTCAACAAATGTACATAGTGAACATAACACCAAATGGGTATCAAGCTTGGTGGATATGAACTGCATTTGCTGCTGCCTTTTTTGGTCTTCATCTCTTCTTCTTTGGTTGTGGTTGTAGCTCTGGCTGTGGTTGTGGCTGCGGCTGTGGCTGTGGCTGTGGATTTGTTTGTTGAACCTGCTCATAGAAAGAAAAAAGAAAAAGAAAAATTCCTTATAAGCTTACTATTCAATGGCATTAATTCCTCTAATTAAAATCCTTTGTTAATTCCTCTATTTTAATTCATCTAAGATTAAAATAGACCTAAGAAAAATGAAATTACTATTTCCTAAAATAAATCCATCATTACAATCCTTTGTTATAAAATGCAAAATGGAAGAAAGACAAAATAAAATTAATGCAACCTGTGGTGATTGCCCTCTTGCTACCCTGCAAAGTTTTGCATTGTGGGTAAGGTCTCCACACTTGCTGCAAGTCATCTTCAGGCCTGTTCTCCTTAGTTTGGTTCCATTTGGTCCAACTATATTACTTTTTTTCTTTTCAGCTTCTTGGGTCTCCCTGGTTGTTTATGGTATTTGGGTGGATACAGAAGGGCATATGGTGGTTGTGGTCACAGCTCTGCCCCATTAATTGGGCCCACTATAGGGTTATAAGATTTCAAGAATCACTCTTTTCTGTACCAAGAACTCACTAACGTAACCGAGTCCATGTGCCTCTGAAGGATGGCAGAAAATGCATGTGAGCAGGGAATGCCAGTCAAGTCCCATTCCCTGCATATACATGTCCCCTGGTTGATGTCCACAACATATTGAGACCCATCTGCCACCCTGACCTGGAAAAGTAACTTTCTTGCCTAGTAACATATACAATATCTAGACTCATACTTTAACTTCTCTACTTTTTTAGAAACCTTGGGTCCGAGCTCCCCATTCCACCTCTAAATTGATTCCCTCCTCCTATCCATCCTTTTCATGAGGTAAATCCAAATTCCTTCCAACAATGTTATTATTGCCTTATCTCTTACTGGAAACAATGCACTATTGCATGACTCACAGCAATTGTTTAGAAGAATATTACATTTGGGCATAGTGCTTAAATGTGATCAGCTCCAATACGTAGGATGGTGCTCATTAAGCCATTCAAATGCCTTCGGAGACATGCACTTAATCTTCTCCATCTCACCTTTAAATCTAGGCACCGTTCTAGCCCTAGCAGCAACCCATAGGCCTTGCCTAAGTGCAGGACCTTTGAATCCTGCCTTTGCATACTTTTTGTAAAAATGTTGCACCCAATGCCTATGCTCTGCATTTGGAACCAACTCATCTAAAGCATTAACTAAACCTTTTTGTTTGTTTGACATGAAAATCCATGCAGGACTGTTCACAATGCCTAAGTCTTGTATGAGGAATTCCAAAAACCATAGCCAAGTATCCTTATTTTATGCCTCTGTCAATGCATATGCAATTGGATATATCGAGTTATCGGCATCTATCCCAACAGCAGTTAGTAATTTCCCTTGATGGTGACCTTTAATGTGACAGCCATCAAGGCCAATTACTGGCCTGCACCCTTTAACAAAGCCTTACTTCAAATCTTTAAGACAAACAATTATCCTCTTGAACAATGGAATATCATCTTACAGCTCACTTTCCACCTACACAGAACTGCCAGGATTACTTCTCTTCAGCTCCTTACAATATGCCCACACCTGCTCATACTGAAATCCCAATGAACCTTCAATAATTTTCAGAGCTTTATTCCTTGCCCTGTAGAATCTTGGCCTACTCACCTCACAAAAGTAATTTACCTTGACCATTTCAAAAATGCACTGTACGTCAATTTAGCTTCATGCCTAAACCTATCGATATATATATATATACTCATAAAACTTAATTAATCACAAAAATATATTTCTTAATCATATAACTTTTGAATATATTGCCAAACCATAAAATATATGTATATATTCATGCATTTACATATATATATATATATATTTATATTTATATATGTGTGTTCTCCACTCACTAAAACGTTGCGTTGACGCCTATCCTCAGTTGGATGCTCCTTGCTGTTCGACCGGAGAAGTTCCTTCCTCTAGTAATAGCATAAAATAATATTACAAAATATTTTATTACAGTAATGTTGATGTGGAACCCCAAGCTTAAAGAAACTGTAATTCCAACACACAAGATGATATGGAACAAACCCTAGGTAAAAACCCGCCCTATAGCACCTCTAGATAACAATTGTATCTAGCAACACTAATTAGAAGGCAAAGAATGAAATTGAAATTCGCCACAAAGTAAATACCTTTGATAAGAAGATCAATTCCCAAATGCAACAAGTAGAAGAAGAACTATCCTCACTTGGAACACACAAGTCTTGTTGAAAACAAGAAAAGATTCTATTTAATCAATAATCAAAGTTTTTTTAACAAGCTAGTAACCTCCCCTTTATATAAATATTAGGGTTAGGTTAAGAATCAATCTAGACCATAAAATAATTAGGAAAGTAATCCTAAGGCTAAAAACTAACCCTAAATAAATATAATCCGAAAATAGAAATAATTACAAAACTGCCATTATAATCTAAAAATAGCAATAATTACGAAAGTGCCATTATAATCCGAAAATAGCTAAATTATGAAACTGCCATTGTAATCCGAAAATAGCTAAAATTACTTCGTTTCGCCTTTGCAACTCCCGAGCAGCATTGCCACCTTCATTCTTTGCTTGGACATCATGCTTAAATCATCATCTTTTGCTCCAATGGTAGAATATGGCTCTATGATGCCCGCATCATCATCTTTTGCTCCAATGGTAGAATATGGCACTATGATGCCCGTATCAAATGTAAAGTAAAACCTCTTTTTACTACCTATTTTCACACTTATGTAATTTTTCACCTAATTTTATTAACTATATTTTTCCCCAAATGATTTTTAAAACTTAATACCTAAATTTTTATTCTTAACATACATCATAATTAATTCCAACTTATTATTTTATCCTCAAACACTTAAATTTTCCAACTAAACTTACTAATTCTCAACCAAATACATAATTAACTTTCACAATTCCTCTAAATCTCTTAATTATTATTTATCATATTAACTACAATAACAACTCTTAATCCATCACCATAACTTCATCAAAACATATTCAAAAATTCACAAATTTCACTAATTTTCCATTCTCCAACTCTATACTACAACGGCTTATCATTATACAATGTAAATAAGCATATGAAACATGATTACCTTCAATTGCAGCTAAAATTTTCTCAATTTCTCCAAAAATCCGAAAATCCCCTTTGTGTCCTTTTTGTCAAATCTCTAACCTAACTCACTAATCTTCAATTCCAAAACTTGGGTTTTGTAATGGAGTGAGAGATGAAGCTTTTGGTACAAATATTCCAGCAAGAGGTGGTCGAAATCTCTCAATTTCCGGTGAAAACGATTTTCGGTCAACACTCCAAAACTCACACCTAGAGTGGTTTTTTATCAAAAAAAACCTCACCAAAGTGTTTAAAAGGCTCTAAAACTTATAGATAACTTATTTCTAAGCTTTATTTGGAAGAGATTGAACTTTATTTCTCTCCAAAAAAACTCGGTCGGCGCTCAACAATAGTGGAAAGGCTTCGAGTGCGTGGGGAAGAAGGAGCTGCTGGTTTAATTCAAATTTGTGCCCATTTTTCCAATTTTTCCCTTCACTCAATAACTCTTAACTATTTAATTTCAATGGTAAAATGGTCATTTTTATTTTATTTTATTTTATTGTGTCATTTTTATTTTTACTTTCATTTTCATTTTTATTTTTCTTTTTACACTAATTCTAATTAAAGACACTAATCCACAAATTTTAACTCTAAGTTTTTTTTTTATTTCTCTTAGATTAAATTTTAAAACTAAAAATAATTATTTCACTAATAAATAATTTCATCATACTACCATTAGTGTTATTAATTCTATTATTAAACAAAATTAATTCTAATTACTTTGCTAAACACTACTTAAGTTTTAGGATGTTACATTGTTACTTTATCCCATAAGCAACTATAGCTTTCCGAACAACATCAACATTAACAAACACCATTCCTAGTCTAAAATGAGGGTTTACCAAATCAGTTGCTGCATTAAATTCAGATGCACGTCTACGTCTAACCCTGCTATCATCATCATCACTGTCTGTACTCGTCCAATCTTGCAATACCTCATCCGCCAAATCAGGTTCATTTTCCCCTATATCATCTTCTTCATATTCTCCCCATGGCTGCTGAATATTCGGCCCACTCCATTCCACTTTAATGTCAACATTCCCATCAAAAGCAATGTCATCATCATCTTGATCATAATTAGATTGACAAAAGTCAGAATCCTGCATTTGATGATGGGGGTGAGGGTTGAGATGGGTCGCGGGTCTGGGCCTGTAATGGGCCATGGATGTGGGCCCATGATGGGCTTGGATGGGTCTAGGTCTGGGGTCTGGGCCTAGGATGGGTGTTGGGTGAGGCTGGGGTGTGGGTTTGGGGCTGGAGTGAGGCTGGGGGATGGGCTTGAGGCTGGAGGCTGAGATGGGCCAGGGGTGTGGTGTTGGGGTGAGGCTGGGGTGTGAGATAAGCCAGAAGTGTGACGTTGGGATGAGGCTGGGGTGTGTGCTGGACCTGGGATTCCCATTCAAATTGGGTCAGCAATAAAGGCTCAGAGGCAAGCTGAGGCTGGGGTGTGGGCTTGGATTTTTTGGGTTGGGTTTTTTGCCTATGGGATGGGCCTGGAGTGTTCCTTTGGTTTCTTTAGGCCTTTCTGTTCACTGGATATGAAGATTGTGGTGTATAATGGCTAAATGCTCTGGATGGGTAAAATTTGTAATATAGAGCTTGGCAATGTTGTTTAGGTGAACGTTAGTACTCATCCTCATAACATTTTCATCCCTATAGATGTACATCAATCCATCATCTACTAAATCCTTCACAGGAAGCCTGCAAAAACTATTAGTGTTTTCTCCATACTCTAACTCCATGCCTATTTTCTGCAAAGCATAATACCCCATTTTATCTGGGTCACAGTGGTCTACATAGTCTACTCTACCCCCCTTGTACACACTCTTACCACCTACTTTCTCAAAATATCCATGATGATGCACTTCTATGGTAAACAACCTAGAGCTAGGTGCTGCAAATGATATTCAAACAGTGCATTAATTTTAAACCAAGTTAACTTCACTAACAAACAACCATGTCAACTTTAGTTAAACACAATAAGTCAACATGCAACAAAGAAACAACATTAATCACCAATTTTAGAAAAAAATAAAAAAAAATAAAAACAATACTTTACTTTCAAATTTTCAGTACCACCAATTTAAATGCTCTTTTTTATCATCACTGTCTCTAAAATATACTTCAATATTCAATATTACCTATATAATAAACAATCAATGTGCTTTAATGCAACAACCACCGAGCAGGAACCACAGACAACCAAAACATCACCAATCTCAACAACATCAATTCACATTGACACATAACAGACACACAACAGACCTGCTTTCTAACCCAACCCCACACGAATACACAAACCATGTTCAGTAAAATGAAAGCACAATAGACAACCTTTTCAATATTCTATTCCCTTTTTCTAACCCAACCCCGCACGGATACAAATTACACACACAAACCATGTTCAGCAAAATTGAAAGCAAATGCTACAGTTTTTTTGGACCCACGGCATCATTCATTTCGTAAAACAACCATTATAAAGTTCTCACATAAGAACGGTAAATTTATTTACAAACCCAATCCTTTAACGAAGTACCAACAAAAAAAAAATCCTCTTTAAAAACAAGAAAATAAACCTAACCTACATTAAAGTAAACAGAAATGAAAGTACAGTAACTTGGCCCATCATCATCCTCCAAATTAATAAAATTTTCTGGTGACAGTTTCAAATTTTCATCTCCTATCACTTTGCCGACCAATACCGATGAGAGGAATAGGAACCCTAGTTTAGAAGATCGAGTTTTGAGAGATTTTATAATGAGTATGATTTGATTTGTATTTCGAACGGACATTAGGGCAAAAATTCGAGTAAAAATTAAGAAAAATTTGTGAGAACTCCCCAAACGAATTTTGCCCTAATTTTTTTTTTTTTTTTTGCAAAGGGGTGTGACTGTTGAAAAAGGGACAAATAGGGAGAGGAAAAGATGCTAAGTGCCCTTGGATTTCATCCCCATGCGGTCTGCACGTGATTTTAATGGACAAAATTGGACGAAAATGATGAAAAATATCAACGCAGTTGAAAATTGTAAGTTCAGATACCCGTTTGCAACGAAAAAAAGTTAGGGTACCTAAGTGAAACACCCGATATAGTTCGGATACCCCACGAGTAATTTCCTCTAGTGTTTTTTTTTGGTGAATAAAATCAAATAGAATGGTTGATTGTTTTTTGGTAAATAAAATTGTTTATTTATTTTTTGGTAAATAGAATAGTTGTAATATTCAAGTATAGACATAATATTGTAACACTTCTCCATTTTATAACCCATATAATAAATAGATTTTTAGTTATTTTATAACCCATATAATAAACAGATTTTTAGTTAGATCTAAATGTAATTTGACTGCAAGTATGTATTAGCTTGTGAGGCTGTTTGAAGAATTTTTATTTTTGATATAAATCACAAAGAGTCATATGTAGAAAAATTATCATGTTACCTCCCTATTGAGCAGTTAGTACACTTCGATAGTGATGATTCATTATATTCTGAAACATAACTTTTTTGCTTTAATAGTTGTTGTTTTCTATTTAATTGATGCGTGTGTTGTTTGGTATAGTATTTAAAATCATTATTTTATTCATTTTCAAGTAGAATGATATACAAAAATTGTCTCATATGAAATAAATCAATAAATTTTAAAAAAATTATGTTACTATTTTATCTGCTTTCTATTTTATCAGTTTATCTTATAATATTTTTCTTTTATATTGTCAAAACATGATAAAAACTCAACTTAGTAATGTTATTGGTGCAAGTTTGATTTTGAAAAAATATATATATTTGAGAAAATTTAGAAATTTTTCACATCTTACATTTAAAAAAATATTAATTAAAGGAGAATTATTTTTAATTTTTTCAAATTTATATTAATTATTATACTTTTAATAATTTAAAAATATTTATAATAATAAAATTTTCCGTGCATTCTACCGTCATGATCTAGTATATTCATATAAAATATTATATTTTGTGTTAAAATTAAAAAAAATAGCTTTTAATTTATTTTTAATGGAGAAACGGAATTCCCCGCCTGCTCCATTTCCCACCGAGGATTTTCCGCTCAGCTCTACTTTTAATAAAAAAGACACACAGACAAAAACAGGATATATTTTAGAGGGCTTGGCGGGATACCGCAGAGGCCAGCCCGGCCCGCCCCATTACCATCCCCAATTGGGGACCAGGTCCTCTATGTCCCTCCCCAAATCGGACAATGTGCTACTCACAAAATAAAGCTACAGGTTGGATATAAATTCGGTGCTTATGTTCCAGTTAGGCCTGGCAACGTGTCGTGTTGAACCGTGTTCGTGTCGTGTCGTGTTCGTATCGTGTCAAATTTTGTTCACCCGAACCCAACCCGTTAAGTTTTCGTGTTAAACCGTGTTCGTGTCGTGTCGTTTCGTGTTCGTGTCGTGTTTTATTCGTGTTTATTAAGCATGTACTATACATGAGTATTTTATTTTTTTATTTAAATTAATTAATATATATATAGTCATAAATCATTATCAATTCAAAATATTACAAATTAAAATCATATTACATATCTATTATAGCTAAATAATATACATTAAAGTTGTCAATTTAAAAATATTTAAAATATTACAATCTAAACCAATATTGAAAATCCAACATAAATAATAGAAAAGACAAATGTTTTAATCTTCAAAAGTCAATTGTCTCTTTCCACCATAACCAAGATATAGATCTCATTGTACCCTAAAAAAGAAAGAAACAAACATTAAACATATAAAAAGTTAGCTATTAAACAATAACTAAATAATTATAAAAATAGAATTAAAATATATTCCAATTTTTTACCTTTTTAAACATTGCTAGAAATACTATTTGAACATTGTCCAGACATAGATTCTTCTATATTCAAATTGAACACATCCTGTGTGATTTCTTCAAGGGGAATTTTATCTGCATTTTGAAATAGGCAACAAAGAAAATAAAAATAAAAAGTAGCTATAGTACATAAAAATGGTTAATCATAGTAAAATATATTGAAATATAAATGCACCATTATTTTACCTTGATTGCTGAAAAGCCAATCTCGAGTACATAACAAAGCTTGCACATTTTCAGAAAACATCGCTAGAAACACTTTTTGAACATTGTCCGGACATAGATTCCTATATGTCCAAATTGAATACATCCTGTGTGATTCTTCAAAGGGAGTTTTATCTGCACTTTGAAATAGGCAAAAAGAAAAAAAAAAGTAGTTGTAGTACATAAAAATGGTTAATCATAGTAAAATAAATTGAAATATTAATGTACTATTATTTTACCTCGTTTGCCAAAAATCCAATCTCGAGTACATAACAAAGCTTGCACATTTTCAAGCATTAGTGAACTGCGGTATTGATCTAGCACTCTACCACCAATACTAAATGCAGACTCCGCAGCAACTGTTGAAATTAGTACATATAAAATATCACGAGCCAAATTAGAAAGTATTGGATAACGACATTGCTCCATTTTCCACCAACTAAGAATATCTAAATCTTGCTTTCTGTCTAGCTTTTCTTCATCAAAATATTTATCAAGTTCAGTCTTTTTACTTAAAGAATCATTGCCATATTTGTAAAAAATATCTAAGTCCTGCATTATAAAAAATATTATAATTAATACTTTTAATGAATGTATATAAATTCAAGAACTTAAACTTTTAATATATTTATATACAATAAAAAAAATAAAATTTACCTAAAAAATAAGGTCTTCACATTCCATCTGACTAGAAGCCTCATGCATTGTGGTATTTGTATTGGTAACATAAGAGAAGTTGTTCATATACACTTCAAATAGGTAAACCAATGTGTTCCGGACACGTTGAAACTCATAAGAATCCTTACCATGAATCTTTTAATAAGCCCAATCAACAAAATAAATTTTGTAACAAGGATCTAAGATTATAGTAATTGCAAAAATCAAGCTATATTCTGACCAATATTTTGCAAACTTCAAAATTCATATAAGTTCCCATCTTCCTCAAAAAGTCATTTCTTGCCATGGCTGATTTGATGTTATGTTGTAATTTGAACACTTTGGGGAAAAATAATTTTGATGTCGGATATTTTGTTCTGGAAAATGAACAAGTTACTTCATAAAAATATCCCAAAAACTTAGAAATTTTTTATATTTTATCTCACTCTTCTGGTGATTAACAACAATTGAAATTGGAATCACACAATTCTAAATTGACCAATGCACGACGATAGAAAATAGCACTCTCAAGCATTATTTGGGTTGAGTTCCATTTAGTGGGCATATCTTGTCTCAACCTCTTTTAGTACCTACTATCTCCACTTGTGCAACACAATCATAAAAAAATTACTTCCTACTAGAAGAACCTTTAATATATTTTATGCATTCTTTAATCTTTTAAACTGAATCATCAATCTCTTTTAGTCCATCTTGGACTATCAAATTCAATATGTGAGCACAACAATGAACATGAAATAATTGACCACTCATCAAAAGTACAACCTTATAGTTCAATTGATTTTTCAAAATCTCAACAAAACAATCATTGACAGATGCATTGTCCAATGTGAAAGAAAATAATTTCTTCTCAATTTCCCAATCAGTTATCATTGAACTAATTTAATCACACAATGCAACCCAGTGTGAGGTGGGGGCATATGACAAAAATTTAAAATCTTCTTTTGCAATTTCCATTCTTGATCAAAAAAGTAGGCAGTAAGAGTAATATAACCATCAGTTGATATAGAGGTCCATAAATCTGATGTCAAACTAATTCTACCTTGAACTGAATTTAACAAATTATGAAGCTTTTGTTTTTCAATTCTAAAGATCTCCAACATGCATGCTTTAACTGTGTTCCTACATGGTAATTTGTGATCACAAAAAATATATGAAAATATAGCTCTTATGCCTTCATATTCAACAAAGTTAAAAGTCTCATATTCAAAAGTTGAAGATCTCATCAAAGCATGTCCTTGAGAATTAGATAAAATCATTTGACTAATATCACCATCTTGTTTCTCAGGACAATTAGAAATATGATGCAACATATTTCCTGTTCCATGAGAACTATCACATACATATATTATCCCACATTGCCTACACTTAGCACGTTTTTTTTAATCCTCATGAAGTGGTATATCATCAAATAATTTTCAAGGAGGTGATCTTAATTTTCTACTTCCACCTTTACCTTGTAAGCCCTTAGCCTTTTTTTTTTTGTATGAATTTCCTCAGTGATTTTTGTATTGTCCCTGGTAGCACTAGCACCTACTCTAATTGAAACATCGACAGAATCATCATCAATATTGATTGAATCCATCTACAATACACACATTAAAAAAAAATATCAAATATTTATCAGACAGTCTTAACATTTTCTGACTTTCTTTTTACTTATTTTTGTGTTTTAATGGGCTATTCACTAACATACTCACACGGCTTATACACATCACCAACACAATATGTGGACCAAAAACCTCCTCTTAAATCCTTATAATAAATATCTTTTAGCACAAAAAAAATAAAATAAAAAAGAAGCTTCCAATTACTACTAAAAGGAAACACATATCATATGTGATTTGAATTTTCCTTTTAAGACTATTTTTGGAATAAGGATTTAAAAAAAAACTATAAATATTATATACTTATATATATGAATTGGAATTATCCACTTCGCACCAGAGAGTTTACCAGTAAACGCCTAGAATAAGTTACCCGATGAAGCTTAATAGATTACTTTTTATATATATAAAATATAAATCGTTTAATATTATAATTTCATTTTTTTTAATGTTTCTTGTAAACAAATAATGAAATGAATCATTAGTCAAAATTCAGTTGAGTGTTCGAAGTGGAAATCATACATGTTTTTATCCTCATTGAATTAAAACATCAAGAGCAAAAACTCAATCGCATAATCCAGATCCTAGAAAAAGAAAATGAAAAAAAAGAAAAAGAAAAAAAGGAGAGAAAATAAATAACAAACATGGAGTATAAATCACCTTTATTCACACCAAGATTTGAAGAAATAAAGGAGGGAGCAGTTATCACTAGCTTGCTTGAACTCCTGAAGCTCTTTGAAGTTCATCCATGGTTTCACCCAGACTTTGGCTTCATAAAGCTTCTTCTTTCTGGCATCAATGGCTTCCAGAGTAAGATGATGAAGAGTACCGACAACAACTTGTTCTTGGGCCTTCACCAGATTCACAACCTTCACAAATTCAAGCAACGCATTCTACAAACAATAAAAGAAGAAGAAGAATTTCTAGAATTTTGATTTCTTCAAGCTACATATGCAGCTAGCATCTGACAACAGGAACATACAGGGTGACCTAACAATCTAACATGTTATTGACATATTACTATTATAAAAATTATATCAAATTACAAAATTACCCTTTACTAATGGGTCAAATGGGTTCCAGTGGGTTTCATCCAATCCAACTAGTTTTTTTATCGTGTCACATTAATATCAACCCGACCTGATATTGCAGACCCAAACTTGCAAATTATTGTGTCGTTTTGTGTTGTGTTATCCTGTCGTGTGACATTTTGCTAGGCCTACCCTATGAACCTCTTTAAAAAATTCAATAGTCTGATCATATAACTCATTATGTAAAAAACTCAATCATATCATAAACTTTCAACATCCCGATTGGGACTCACATGGAATATTAGATATATATAGTTGGCATATTAATAATTACGTGCAAAATCATCAAAGAGGTGTATTTTTTTTTATCAATGTTTCTCTCAATACACTGCTAGAAATGAGAATGCAAAAAAGAGAATGGAAATTTTTAACTACCAAGAAATCCTATTTCGTATTGAGTCATATTTAAAGAAATTATGTATTATTATTATTAATAAATAATTCATCACTTAATAATAGTATTTTTGTTACTATTAACGAATTTTATATATCTATTGATTATGAAAATGATTTCCACTCAATTTTTTTTTTCAATTTTTATACTTAAATTGATAAAGTATATAATAAATAAGCATATAATTAAGTTTCATTAAAAATTTCCATATTTATTTTAAATTTCCATCATTTCTTTTGAATTTTTATCGATATTCTGTTGATATTTCCATCGATATTTCCATATATTTGACCTTCGATATTTCCGTCGATACCAATATTTTCATCATTGGTTGTGATCAAGGAATGCTGCCTCAATTGTTAGACTTGAGCTATTTATTGACAGTCCTCGATAAAAGGAGAGAAGCAGATAGGCACACGTTAGACCTATCAGAACTGGAAGAACCTATTTTAAAGAAATTTAAATTAGGAGAGAATTCAACAGTTGCTGAGTCAACTAGTAGGGTGGAAAGAGAAATGAGAGAATATTTCCATTCTCTTAATGACCATACTCTAGCAATTATCTCAAATTTTCCATCTAGACGAGTTACCACTCAATGGTTTGGTCACTATGATAATGATTTAAGTGTAGCTCATGTGTGGGATAGAGATAATCCTAGTCCGTTAGAACTGATTGAACTCTAATTTTATAGAGAGAATCTTTTGTAAACATTTTGTACCCTATTATTTGAAGCTATTTGAGAAGATTTGTGGAAACAAATCATTTCTCAGGCTTCAACTGATGGGATTTTGTGCGGAATTGACATTCCCAAGTAGGATCGCATAGAGATGGCCATACTGGATTGCGTTTTAGTCTGTGGGATCACGTTAGAGAACTTGGATGAGTGTTTTGTTGGGAAAAAACCGTTGTAAGGGATTCTTTGAGGAAACCATAAGTTTTGACATTGCTTGCAAATCGAGTCCAATACTTAGTGGTATCCTATCATATGATCACTTAAATAATTAAGTCATTCCTTCAATCAAAATTGTCTTAGATAATATTTCCTTTATATACACAAGTTCCATTTGGGTCGAGTTCGATGGGCTTGGCTATTGGTCCGTATAACATTTAGGCCAAAATCCATGCTGGGGCGTGCTTAAGAACCAAAGCTGTGATTTTATCAACACAAGTGTCACTCATAGTATACTATCAATGATAAAATTAGTGATAAAGTGTCACTAATAATTACTATTAGTGACGATCTTCATTTTAAAATAGTCAAGTGTACCTTACAATAGGCTAACCAATATATACACACACACATACTTTTTTGCGGGGGATGTTGCCAATCAAAAGTGGAGGACAGTCCACTGAAGTTGTCAAAATCTATAAAATTTTAGACAGTCCATAGTTTACTATCAATGACAAATTAGTGACAGTCCATAGGCAGTCATGCACCCAACATTTTTTTTTGGCTCGTGTTTGTGTATATAAAATCAGGCTATTGTGCAGATTTTATGGTGTGAACCTAATGCAAACCGTCACTAATGATATACTATTATTTATAAAGGCATCACTAATAATCTACTTTTAATAACATCCCGTACAATAAACTGACTATATAGCGATTCTCTCATCCGGTAGACCATTAGTGACGACAGACCTAAAAAAACCTTCTTCAATGAGTTTCTAGGCCGGTCATCAAAGATGGTCACCTTGACGAAAAATTCATCTGGGAGCTCCTGGTCATCCAGAAAGGTGACAAGTGTACACATGTATTGTTTGGGTTGAGCTCAGTGGGTCTGGCTACCAATTTCTATCACATTGGGCCCAAATCCATGGTGGGACATGCTTGATGTCCAAAGTTGTGATTTTACCCATGCAACCGTCACTCATAGTTGACTATCAATGACAAATCAGTAACAAAATTTCACTAATAACTACTATTAGTGATGATTTTCAATTTAAAACTGTTAGATATACCTTACAATAAGCTGATTGATATATATACAAACATACGCTTTTGCTATAATGGGGGATGTCGCACCACATGGTAGAGGACAGTCCACTGCAGCTATCAAAACTTACAAAATTGTGCACATCTGACATCTGCAGTGGACTGACGCTCACAAAGTAGTCAACAACTTTACCTATTACAGATGGCATAAATACATATATAGATAGATTGATAGATAGAGAGAGAGAGAGAGAGAACAAGCGCACCCTAGGCGCAAAGACGATAGGTCTTGTTTGGCTCGTTGTCTAAAATCATTTGCAAATACAATTGGCCAAGCAAAGACCTTCGTCTTTGCCATAGGCGATTAGGCATCTGACATTTTTTTCTTCTTCAATTTTGTATGTGTGTGTGTGTGTATAAAATCAAGCTATTGTGCAGATTTTATGGTGTGAACTTGATGCAAACCGTCATTAATGATGTACTATTATTTACAAAGGTGTCTCTAATAATCTACTATTAGTAACGTCCCGCACAATAAATTGACTATGTATAGCGATTCTCTCATCTTGGAGACCATTAGTGACGACAGACTTGAAAAAATTGTCGTCAATGAGTTTCCAAGCCTATTGTCAAAAATGGTCACCCTGACAATAATCATCTAAGAACATTGGGTGGAGAAATATATATATATATATAGGAAAATTCTGCCATGAAGACATCTGGATAGTCACTAAAGTTACTTTTAGTGACAATCTTTGTCGTTGAATTGTCACTAAAACTATTTTTAATGACAATCTAGACATTCAGATGTTCGGATTCTAGAACCTCCCATGTACATAATGACAGGACCCGCCCCGAAAATCCCTCCAGATTCTCCGGAGAGGCCCCTTCTGAGGAAGATCCCACCAGAACCCTTCAGGGCAGCCGATAGAATCCTCCTCCGAAAGGGGTTTAATAAACAATAAATCAATAAATAGGACGAGAAGCAAGATAAGATATAAATTATAAAATAAAGTATGCCATGCAACAATAAGAATTTCATACTCAACCAATAATGTGGGTTTGAAGCAAGTGGGAAAGTCAGTGCCACTAAGTGAGGTAAACAGAAATATAAATGATACAAATCCAAGAATAAACAAAATACAAAGAACAGAGTTTAATACAAGTAAAGGAAGTAGCAGAAGTCAAGTACAGATGCGATGCCGGCAGTAGCTCACGAGGACCTGCAGCTAGTACCTAGGGAACGAAGTTAAAAACACAAAACATGAGATATAAAATCTTAGTGAGTGCTCCTAGATAACTACAAAATACAAGTTCAACAGTTAAAATCCTTTACAAACCTCACATCACTCAGTTGAAAGGTTCCTCGTTTTAAAAATCATTTTGCAAAACCCTTGGTTTAATCCCCAAAATCATTAAATCATTATAAAACAGTTTGTGGGGCAAAAACGTAATTTAAAACGATCATGAAAACACGAATCAATCTCTAAAACCATAAATATAATCTCAACAAGAAAAATTAAATTTATTCGTAAATCATATTTGATTAAAATGGCAAATAAAACATTTGTTAAATCCAACACCAATCTAAAACCAAATACCATGGCTCCAACCCACAAATTCAAAACCATCAATTTAAAATCAGCAATCAACAAATATAAAACCCAACCAGTACCACAACATAGTATCATGCCGTGTGACCCTCAGCGTCCTGATGGCATCACAGGCGGGGGGAGGGGGTAAATTCATCACAACGAACCGGCGTCCCAAATCCGTCATGGCAGGATCCTCATCATCTCTCTCCCGACACGTGTCCGCAGCAGAGGACGGCATAATACATATAGCGCGCATAATAATACATCTCAATCAACATCTCGATACCGTGTGGTACTCCTCAAAATCATGTCTAAAATCCTCCATCATCAAATATCAACAATTTTTCAAATCCTTTTACTTTTAAACAATTTTCCAAAATCTTCTCTTTTGAAAATTTTTACGAAAAACAATCAAATATTTCGCATATCAGAAAATTGCCTCAAAATTCTTAAATTCCACAAAAGCCATAATTTTTCTTTAAATCACCAATTTTCACAAAATTGTAAAATATCCAAAATATCAAAATCACCGATAACCATTTAAACACAAATGCACATTTAGTCTTAAATCATCAATAATTTAAATAAGAATATAATATATTTAATAAACATAATTTAAAATGCAGAAGGAAACTCAATTAAAACAAATCGTATGCGATTAAATCATAATAATATATATAATCCCAAAACGTTTAGAAAATAAATGCACTCACAGGTCTGACGCGTGCTCCTGCTGGATCTACGATCCAGCCCTCGAACGTGCACGAACACCTAAAATAAATTACCAAAACACTCTTTAAATTACCGAAACAAACCAACGGCTCAGAGGAGTCCTCTAAGTCTCCAATTACAAGATTAAAACACTAATTACAAGATTGCCCAGCAATTTCAGTAATTACGAAAAATACCCCAATATTTTCAGAAATTAGAAAAATGTCCCAAATCGGTAAAAATCTCCAAAATACACGGATTTTCCCATTTCAAATCCGATTTCAGCAAACTTTATACCGAAACGAAATTGAAGATGCAAGGAACGAGAATCTACCTTCAATTTCAGGATTCGTCGCAGCAATTGATCAGAATCGGTCCCGGAAGATCGAACCTCGGCCGGGATTGTGCGTTTTCAAATCCGACAAAAATTAGATGAAATTGAAGGTACAGAAAGCTTGCCCACGACCCTAGGAATGTGTTGGAACGGGTGGTGAGCACCCACTCGCCAGAAAAGGACGAAATCGGCGGCGGCGCGTGGAGGAAGACGGCGGCGACGCGTGAACGGCGCGTGGGGTGGTCACCGGAGTCCGGCCAGCTGCAGATTTGGTGGCTGTGTCGTGCCACTCGCCGGCGATCGGAGTAGATCTAGGTGGAAAGGTGGCTGTCGCGGGTGGTTTTTTCGAGACTTCGCGGCCTTTTTCCGACATGAGACAGCAGTCTCCCGGGTCAATCTTTGTACCAAAATGTAGATCGTCGCACCAGCTTTCCAACGGTACCAAGCACGCTCCCTAACTCCACCGGAACAGTGAGATATGGCTGGTCAAAGGTGGTGTCGCAACAGTGCACGGGTTGCACGAGCTCTCGGTCTCGCTGAAATTTCCGGCGATCTGGGTCGTTTCATAGCGAACCACCGGTACAGGGAGGAAGAGGAGGTCGCCGGCTTCGATCTAGGGGTGGTGGTCGGCCAAGTCCGGCCACGGTGTGGCGGCTACCGGCGTGCGAAAGTGGCGCAGTGAAGCGGGTGGAAGGCGTCGGGTGTGGCTGGAAAATTCCAGAATCTGGCCAAAATTTAAAGATGAAGACAGGGGCATTTTTGTCTTTTCTCACACTTAAATATTAGTTTTTGCCAAATTACCAAATTGCCCTTCACACTAAAATGACCATAACTTCCTGGTCTTAACTCCGAATCAAGCGTACTACTAGTCTACGAACTCGTATCGACTAGCTCTAAGCAACGGTACCAAAGTCAAAGCTGAAACATAACTGTACAAAAAGTCAACCATGGGGCCCACTTAAGGTCAAACTGGTCAAACTAGTCAAACTTGAATTTTATTATTTTTCTCAAAACGGGATGTTACACATAAAATAGGAAAATTCTAATATAAAGATATTCTTATTTTATTAACTATCACTAATAACATATTATTTGTGACAAATTGAAACTTTCATCACTCATATATATTTAGTTATCTATAGTGGGAGATGTCGCCTGTGACTTGGAGAGTGACAGCCCACTACAACCATTAGATGCTTATAATCGTACACATCAGACACTCTACTGGTGCGTGATTTTTGACGATTGGCTCCTTGTGCAATTCAATACTTTTGGGAGATGATTTTTGACGATTGGCTCCTTATGCAATGCCAGTCCTACCTCTGGACTAATTTTGGTGTTGGCAGGCATTTGATGGTACAATATATTGTGTTTCTTATTTGAATGAGTTGGGATTTTAAGGGTTCAATAATAATTTTAGTTTTAGGCCTTTAATGTCTTAGTAAATTGAAATTAGTCAAGCCGAGGAACCCCATGACTTGTTCAATGCAGATAATAAGGTGGATTGGGCTCGAAGAGATTTTTTGGATTTGTAATTTTATTTTTATTTTATCTAGGAAATTATATATTAGGGTTATTTAATTAATGTTTTTATGGATAGTTCAAATTATTTGCCTTAACATGATTTATATAATAACATGACATATGAAATAAGCTGTTCCACAGTAATTTGCATCAAATGTTCATTAAATGTGCATAATAATTATTAGGGTTTTTCATAATCTAGATTAATAATTGTGATTAATTATTTCTTCAATTATAATAATTTAGAAAATCCTATAGTTTTAAATGTATTGAATGGCTGAAGGTTTTAATCAAAGTATTTAAAAAAAAAAAAAACCTTAGGACTCCATTTTGGATCCAATAATAAAATAATTATATGATGTCCCAACGGATAAACATTGTTGAATTTTATTGGATTGGACCACAATAACTTTCAAATTTTTAATAAGGTTGTTTGGCCCAACATCGATAATTTTGAAATTAAACATTCAAACTTGATTTAATTATTAACCTCCCAACGAGGCTATGTTAATTTTGTCAATGACCCAAATTATTAAAAAAATGGTTTATTGTCTTATTAGATAAGATATATAATCAATTTGAGGGGAATTAAATGTGTTATATGTGAAGGTTATGTCTAAAGAGATTGAAACTTAGGTAATCCGCTTGTGACCCCCAACCTTTCTTAGGAACTAAACTTCAGTTATTGTAGATAACTTGCCCAAGTGAATGCTTATAATAATTTTAGTTATGGTATGTTTTTTATGTTTTCGTTTCATATAATATATGTGTGCAAGTTTTATTTTCTTTTAGGCCACTCACAATGATTTTGAGACAAAAACTTATGGAAGTAACAATGATTTTGAGACAAAAACAATGATTTTGGAAGTAACTACAGTGAATGGGTAACAAATCTTTTCATTAACTTGGACTATGACAAAGCCAAATTTGTTATAACAAACCTTAAACCTACAGAGCCCGCAACTAATCTACTAATCCAGTGAAAAAGGATTATTTTGATTGGCAAAATGTGGATACTTCAGTTCGCTGCTTTATCCAACCATTATTGCTAGCCACATGAAAACTTAGATATCTAATCTCGAGAGTAGAGCAACATTGATCCAGACTCTCGATGGGATGTTAGCTCAATCAAGTAATTCTGGAAGGCATTATGCAATTATGGCACTGATGTACACTTAAATGACTGAAAAAAAATGTGCAGGATCATTGTCTAAAACTGATGTCACATCTTAGTAAAGTTGGAGGTTATGGGGACTAAACTAGAACAAAAGTCCTAAATTATATAATTTTGAAATCCTCTTTGCAGCGATTTAGACAAACTAACTTGGTTGGAGAATGACATAAAAGTTTGAGGGTTGAGAACAGAGAGCATGTCTCTATAAAAGTTGTATGACAAGGTTTTTTTTTCTTTCAATAATTATAGGACTTTAGTTTTATTAGACTATTTGTTTGTTAAAGATTTTAAGAGAAACTTAGTATTTGTTAGTTGTTTATTTGAACAAGGTTTAACGATACAATTCAATTCTTCAATTTTAATAAGAAGTTCATCTTCAGTTATTTGTTCTAGTGATTTGATGAATGATCCTTATTCTTAGGTCATATGTCCTATGATATTAATAATATTAAACTTATGGATGATAAGCATAAACACCTAGCCAAGAAAATTAAAGTTTCAAATAAAACTTACCTTTCACATTTGCAATTAGGTTATATTAATCCTAACTGGATACAAGGTTTGGTTAAAAGTGTGATTTTAAATTTTTTAGTTTTTGAACCTATACTAGTATATGAATCCTGCTTGGAAGGTAAAATGACCAAAAAGCTTTTTAAAGCCAAAGGATATGTGCAACCAAATCATTGAAATTGGTACACTCTAATATGGTGATGTCAATGTTTAGCTACTCATTTTTACCTATAACACTTTGGGGATAAGCCTTAAAAACAACTGTACATCTTTTGAATTTATTTCCTTCTAAATAGTTTAGTAAGACATATACAAAATTATGAAAAGAGCGTAAGCTCAATTTAAGCCATATTCAAATAATTGTTTCTCTGAGAATGTATTAAGAAAGGAACCAAATAATTTGGAATCTTGTACAGAAGTATATTAGTTTACTAAATACCTAAAAAGAACTAGAGGTGGACTCTTTTATAGTTTTTCAGATAAGAAAGTTATAGTGGGTACTCATGCAACTTTTTTAGAGGAAGACTATATTAACAATTTCAAACCCACAAGTAAAATAGTTATGAGGAGCTTCCCTAGGCTAAAAAACAAATTGAACCACCCATCTCTTGTCCTATGATTCCATTGATTCATGTGCATGTTAAAACAATGGAAAATGCACCTAAAGGTGAACAAATACATGTGAAACCAGTGGCAAAATAAGAACTAGTGGAACTCTAAGAACCAATACAATTAAAACTTGCATTGATACAAACTCTAATACAAAACAATGAACACGATCATCCTGTAGAAATGTAGCCACCACCAGTGTAGTTTTGTCATAGTGATCTCATAAGGTGTACGCCGAAGAGATGTGTCTTACTAGGTGAATCTTACCAAGTCATCGCTATTAACAAAGAAGATGATCACATAAATTACAATGAAGTAGTGGAAGATGTGGATGCACATAAGTGGCAAAAAGCCAAGGATCATGAAAAGAAATCTATGTATTCCAACTCAATCTGGTCAAGGGGCACCTTAAAGGATAAAATCCATAGGGTGTAAGTGGATCTAAAAGAGAAAAATTGGAAGAGATGGGAAGGTGATGCGGAACCCCAAGATTAAAAGAATCTGGAACCCCAAAACACACAAGAAGTATTGAACAACAATAGAAACAAAAACCCGCCCTACCAAACCCCTAGATAACTTGTATCTAGAAACGTGGATTAGAAGGCTAGGGATGAAAAGAACAATCACAACAAATTATTTCTACTTTGATAAGATAGTTCTACTCCTAATGCAACAACAAGAACAAATTGATTACTCACCTTGCTAGAACACTTTTGAGAGCAATAAGAAAATAAATTATTTCTATTGATTAAAATCTGAATTGTTTTAACAAAGGAATGAAACCCCCATTATATAGGTATTAGGGTTAGATCAAGAATTAATTTAGACCATTAAATAAATTAGAAAAGTAATCCTAAGGCTGAAAACTAACCCTAAATAAACAGAATTCGAAAATCATAAAAATTACAAAATTGCCATTATAAAATCCTTGCTTTAAAATGATGCCATTTCATCCCGCAACTATCGAGCATCATTACCACCTTCATCCTTTGCTTAAGCATCATGCTTAAATTATTAAGCTTTGAAAAAGTGTTCAAATCATTTGGAAACTTAAATCGATATTTATCCATAATTTTCTTCACCAGTCCAAGCATTCCCGCTTTGATATTCTTAGCTCGAGAACACGTCACTGGTCCACTTGGAAACACAATGTCATCATCATGAATACCCATGCTAGAAGAGCACTCAAAGCCCACATCAGAAGGTAAACCTTTAAATCTAGATTGGTGTAAAAAGGATATACCCAAAAAGAGGGATATATTATTGATGTGGTTGATCAATGATCTTTCAAGTATATGAATCGCATCAAATAATATATTGGATATCGTAGAAACAATATCAGATATTGAACCCACGATGACTAGTTCCTAAGTTTTCAAAAACTCAATTTAATTGTGATATTTAAGCTACCAATTAATTTGTGAATTGAAAGACAAGAAAATTAAAGTTACAAATAAAATAAAGTGCTAGAAATTTTAATTGCAAAAATGTACAAGTGCAGAAATTCAAATTGCTTGAATTGAAACTGCAAGAAAAGTAAATTACTTAAAAACTAAAATGATAATAATTTAAATGACAATGGAATAGAAAGACAATGAAAAGTAAATTAGAAAGAAATATCTTTATGTTTAACAACACTAGGAAGTTTGCAAACTCAAAAATCAAAGCGAGTGATGCGGAACCCCAAGCTTAAAGAAACTGTAATCCCAACACACAAGATGATATGGAACAAACCCTAGGTAAAAACCCGCCCTATAGCACCTCTAGATAACAATCGTATCAAGCAACACTAATTAGAAGCAAAGAATGAAATTGAAATTCGCCACAAAGTAAATACCTTTGATAAGAAGATCAATTCCCAAATGCAACAAGTAGAAGAAGAACTATCCTCACTTGGAACACACAAGTCTTGTTGAAAAACAAGAATAGATTCTATTTAATCAATAATCAAAGTTATCTTACAAGCTAGTAACCCCCCATTTATATAGATATTAGGGTTAGGTTAAGAATCAATCTAGACCATAAAATAATTAGGAAAGTAATCCTAAGGCTAAAAATTAACCCTAAATAAAAATAATCCAAAAATAGAAATAATTACAAAACTACCATTATAATATGGAAATAGCAATAATTACGAAACTACCATTATAATCCGAAAATAGCTAAATTACGAAACTTCCATTGAAATCCGAAAATGGCTAAAATTATGTCGTTTCGTCTTTGCAACTCCCGAGCAACATTACCACCTTCATTCCTTGCTTGGAAATCATGCTTAAATCATCATTATGCCTCATAAAAGTGTTTGGATCATGTGGATACTTGAATCGATCTTCATCAATTATTCTCTTCACAAGTCCAAGCATTCCCGCTTTGATCTTCTTAGCTCGAGAACGTGTCACTGGTCCACTTGGCAGCACAATGTCTTCACCACGAACATCCATGCTAGAAGAGCGCTCGATGCCCACATCAGCGAGGTTATGCTAGAATTCATGCAAAGGAAATATAACATAAATTTCTAATGTTACAAAGATTGAGGAACTTTCAATCAATAAAAACCAAGGTCTTTATTCAAGTATCAGTTCCAGAACTACATTAAAACTTGTAAAATAAAAGGAAAAAAAAGTTTTATTGTGCTTTTTGATGATGATGGACATTTTTTAGGGTTCCAATGGAGGTTAGAATTGTAGGGGGCACTACTAGGGTTGTATTAGGGATTTGATGGAGGCCAAGGATGATGGTGATGGTAAAGGAAATGATGAACAACACAAAGGAGAAAAGATTAAGTGAATTGCAACGAAGAATGGTGATGTGCAGCAATGGTGACTTGATGGTGGTGATGTTCAGCTATGGAGAGTGATGAGGGTTGAGATGCAGTGTTTATGGCTACTAGGAAGCTTTGGAAGACACAAATCAATAGCAAATGTAAGGGATAGTATCTAACCAAGAGGGAGATAAAAAAAACCAAGACTTAGCGAAAAGCCTTAGCTAGGGTGTGTAGCTTATGCATGGTCAACTATAAGAGGGATATATAGGGTTTTGGGCATCAATGGTGACTTGTTATCACAAGTAAAAATCCTTAGGCAACCTAGGGTAGGAAGTAAAAGTCTTGGAAGGTTTCAAAAATTCAAAAGAACGCAACTTATGATAGTAGGTCAACATGGCAAAACAAATATGGAAATTAAGGTAACAATGGTCCATGGTGACATGGCTTTGGCTGCAATAAGGCTCTATAAAGGCTTGCATGGCTGATCATCACGTAGTCTCCTGATGCCTTGTTTTCTTATATTGCAAAGGTGGTCAATTAGGAAATTAGGTGCATATATAGGTGGCAAGAAAAGAATGAATGTGGCCTTCTTTCTATCTAGGTGCATGCCTTGGCCGAATATAGGTGCATGGAGTGCATGAAAATTTTATTGTTTCTTTCCATATGAAGCTCAAAATGATAAAAAGGCAACTTTATGGGTGTATGTGCCAACCTTTGTCTACCACATGTAATTGATGACGTGGTGTGCCCACGTTTCTTGTTTAGCTTAATGATGTAGACTTGATGAAATGACATAAAATGACTTGGTTTGGCCTATAAAATTCATCTCGACCCTCAAAATCTCGATCGTTGGCCTTTGGAAGTCAAATATGGAAAGTTCTAAATTTGGAAACTCTTAACCTAAGATTCCAAAAATATGTCATCTACTTAATCCTACACTCCTCTTTCATATTCTTAAATCATTTGCAATAATTGAACATTAAAAATATAGAAATTACAATTTTAACCCTCAACCATGTAAAATGACCATAATATCCCTCTTTTGTGTTGAAATCGTAAAAAAATTCTTTGTATCTACAAAAAAGTAAATAATATAAGTCATCTAATTGGTTAACAAAATAAGCATAATCAAAAAAATATTAAGCTTAAAAGATGGCATAAAATGATATGAATTTTATGCTTATCAATCATGAAGAAACTTTTTTTGCATCACACCAGTTCTCCAAAACCTTCATATTCTTTCTTTTACAGGTCATACAGTGGACAACAACAGTTCGAAAACAAACATTTATAGTTTGGTGTTCCAAATAGGAGTATTTTTATGGTAATCTATTGTGATTGTACCTCAAAAGAACCAAAAAACAATTATCTAGGTTTTAGCTCATAGCAATATGTTCTTCGTCATCATCATGACTTATTCAAACCTAAAAGACAATCAGAAAAGAATCCAAGCTCAAAAAGATCATATTTTAGCCTTACAGACGGCTATGACTGATATGCAGCAAAAGATGAACTCTCTCATAACTTTTTAAAAGAAATATGGCTTGCTCAAGAATCCAAGAACAACAAACTAGATTCCAAATGCACAAATACATTTAAATCCACTAAGAAATCGGATGGATGGTGCTCTTGGAAAGACTAAAAATTGGACCTACAATTGGAGTAGACAAGTGGAATCGGTGCCAATCCTAAACCCTAATCTTGATAACCCTAAGCACGTTAGGATGAATCTCTGCTAAGGCTGGAGGCTAGCAAAAGCACAATGAAGTGACAGGACAGCCAAGAACAAGAGGCTTTTTCTCAGGCTTGGTACCCAATACTGATGGAAAGGTATATGCGGATGACTGACGATTTGAAAGGGAGAATGGTTTGGGCGAATCATTTTTTTAAGCAATCGGTTTAGGTAGAGTTGAATAAGAAGAGAGAAGTGTATGTAGAGGACTAAGAAAATGTCTCAATTGAAGTTAGGACTGTGTTCATCATATGGATTTTCGAGACTAGTCCACTTTTTTGTTTTGTCACTCGAGGCCTTGAATCGTTTGATGAAGGATAAGATCCGAGATAACATGTCTTTTGTTATCATAATGTTATGATTCTGCTCAGAATACCTAAAGAGAAAAAGCGAGGCAATGATGTGTAAGACGTTCTCTTCAAGCCTCAAAGGTGCCATGCTATCTTGGTACTACAAACTGGGACCGAGATCTGTTGATTCTTTTGAAGAGTTGTCTCAGATGTTCTATTTTCAGTTTGTGTTGAGCATGAAGGTAAGAATGTGTTTATTTACTTCTTCAACATTGTGCAGGATAAGTAGTTTTGGCTTTGATGTCTTACACTCATTTAACAAGGATATGATTTAAGTTCATGACTGTTATTATCTGTTGCAATTGAGGCATATCGAAAAAGGTTGATCTAAGAAACCCAATATATGATTCTCTGACTATTAAGATGCCCAAGACTATGGTCTGTGTTTTACATCGTGTAAATAAGTTCATCAAGTTGGAGGATGACCATGCTTAACATGGGAGAGAAGCCGAGAGACAAGAGGACTACCTAGAGATATTCGGAGGGTTAGCTTAAAAATTGCATTATTTTAGATATCTTTTGAGCTTATTATTTTCTAGTTGTGTTTATTACAATAAATGATTCACTGATTTCTGTTATATTCCCTTTTGTAGGTGAAAGAAGAATTTTTGCGTAATCAATACAAAATAGGGATATTTTGGAAATGATGTTAGAATGTGAAAAATTAGTTAGAGGGTAAATTTTGTAGTTTTGGAATTTTAGGTCGAAATTTTTCATATTTAGAGCTTTTCATATATGGATTCCTATAGCCCATCAAAAGTGAAGATACAAGCATTCTGAGGGTAAAAATGGATTATGCAGACCAATATTAGTCAAGCCAAGCAAATTCATCAAGCGCCACATCATCAAATATCCAAATAAAAAAAGTGGTACTCCACGTCATCAATACACATGTGGTACACCCTTAAAATTTCCATAATTGGCCAAAGTCAAGCTAAATATAGAAAGAAATTAAAAGAAATAATTCCCATGCACCATGCATTGTGAAATTCAGCTAGGGCATGAATATGGACTCAAAGGCGAATACATACATATTGCTGCATCCCCCCTCTCTCAGTTTGCTTTAGATTTTTTGCTTTTTTTTTCCTCCACAACTCACAAAATCCCATAGCCACCATCACCATTGTTGCCACCCGTAAAAAAATAGCTTTAATTGTGTTTTTTTACTCCATATTCATCTATTTAGCCTCCATTAATCCCCTACACAAAACCTGATGCGAAACCCCAAGATTAAAGAATCTGAAACCCCAAACACACAAGGAATATTGAACAGTAATTGGAAACAAGAACCCGCCCTACCAAACCTTTAGATAACTTGTATCTAAAAATGTGGATTAGAAGGCTAGGGAAAGAGAAGAATAATCGCCACAAAGTATTTCTACTTTGATAAGATAATTCAACTCCTAATGCAACAAGAAGAAGAAATTGATTCCTCACCTTGCAAGAATACTCCTGGGAGCAATAGGAAAATTAATTCTCTCAATTGATTAAAAACTCAAATCTGTCTTACAAAAGAATTGATCCCCCATTATATAAGGACTAGGGGTAGATCAAGAATCAATCTAAACCATTAAATATTAAGAAAGTAATCCTAAGGTTGAAAACTAACCCTAAAAACGAAAATAGCAAAAATTACAAAACTGCCATTATAATCCAAAAATAGCTAAATTACGAAACAGCCATTATCATCCGAAAATAGCTAAATTATGAAACTGCCATTATCATCCGAAAAATAGCTAAAATTACGAAATTGCCATTCTAAGTTGTTTATTTTTAAAATGATGCCGTTTCATCTCCGCAACTCTCGAGCATCATTACGACTTTCATCCCTTGCTTGGACAACATGCTTAAATCATCATTAGGCCTCGGAAAAGTGTTCAAATCATTTGGAAACTTGAATCGATCTTCATCCATAATTCTTTTCACAAGTCCAAGCATTCCCTCTTTGATCTTCTTAGCTCGAGAACGCGTCACTGGTCCACTTGGCAACATAATGTCCTTATCACGAACATCCATTCTAGAAGAGCGCTCGATGCCCACATCAAAACCCTTGCCATATTTCCATCAATTTCCATCATCCACCAACCATTGAACAAGCTTTCAACAACCTAAGCACAAGGAGAATTTTTTATTTTCTTTTTATGATAGATTTAATGTATTTTGGGGCATTGAATCTTATGTAAGAACCTTGGTTTTTAATATAAGAATAGTTTCTTTTGCCTTCACAATTAATCTACTTATGCTATTTTTCTTTTTCATGAGATTTAGCATAAACCACCATTGATCCTTGTGTTTGCAAACTTTCTAGTATTGTTAAACACAAGATATCTTTCTTTTAATTTCATGCAATTTAATTCATTACAATTTACTTTTTTTGTCATTTAAATTCCTTGCAATTTTAATTCCTTTGTCTTTTATTTTATTGCAATTTAATTTTATGCACTTTACTTTCAAGCAATTTAATTTTTATTCAATTTACTTTCAAGCAATTTAATTTACTGAACTTTTATTTTATTGCTTTTTAATTTCCGAGCACTTTATTTTTATTGCAATTGTTCTATTCAATTCACAAATTAACTAGTTGTTTTAATATCAATCAAAACTAATTTTTCTAGTAATTAGGAACTAATCTATGAGGGTTCGACATCCCGATATTGTTCATGCAATATCCACTTTATTACTTGGTGTGATTCTTATATTTGTGAAAATAATTGATGTGGGCATCGAGCGCTCTTCTAGCATGGATGTTCATGGTGAAGACATTGTGCTGCCAAGTGGACCAGTGACTCGTTCTCGAGCTAAGAAGATCAAAGCGGGAATGCTTGGACTTGTGAAGAGAATAATTGATGAGGATTGATTCAAGTATCCACATGATCCAAACACTTTTATAAGGCATAATGATTATTTAAGCATGATGTTCAACCAAAGAATGAAGGTGGTAATGCTGTTCGGGAGTTGCAAAGACGAAACGACATAATTTTAGCCATTTTCGGATTACAATGGCAGTTTCGTAATTTAGCTATTTTTGGATTATAATGGCAGTTTCGTAATTATTGCTATTTCCAGATTATAATGGCAGTTTTGTAATTATTTCTATTTTTGGATTATATTTATTTAGGGTTAGTTTTTAGCCTTAGGATTACTTTCCTAATTATTTTATGGTCTAGATTGATTCTTAACCTAACCCTAATCTCTATATAAAGGGGATGTTACTAGTTTGTTAAAAAAACAACTTTGATGATTGATTAAATAGAATCTATTCTTGTTTTCAACAAGACTTGTGTGTTCCAAGTGAGGATAGTTCTTCTTCTACTTGTTGCATTGGGAATTGATCTTCTTATCAAAGGTATTTACTTTGTGGCGAATTTCAATTTCATTCTTTGCCTTCTAATTAGTGTTGCTAGATACAATTGTTGTCTAGAGGTGCTATAGGGCGGGATTTTACCTAGGGTTTGTTCCATATCATCTTGTGTGTTGGGATTACAGTTTCTTTAAGCTTGGGGTTCCGCATCATTTGGTATCAAAGCCTGGTTAAGATAAATTCCTATTTATCTTGTTCTTTGTTTTTCTTTTTGGAGTCTTTGATTAGTTTGTTGTTTTTGCATTTTTTTTTCTTTTCTTTTATTCTTGAGTTCTTCGTGTTCTTGGTGTTTTAGTATATCCAAAAAAACAAAAACAAAAAAAATCGTACCAAAAAAAAAAAGAGCAGACAAAGAAGAATCTGATTATATATACAAAAAAAAAAATTGAAGAAGAAAAGAAAAAAAATAAAAATAAAAATTAGAAAGTTGGAATATTGAGATTGGTTGCTTGAATATTAGGAAAGTTACTTATTCCTAATTGATTTCTGATTTTTATTATTCCATATTTCCTACTTTCCTAATTTATTTGTTTCCTATTCTCATAGTTTCTTATTTTCTTACTTTCCTATTCTCAATTTAATTTGTTTCCTATTATCATAGTTTCTTATTTTCTTACTTTCCTATTCTCAATTTAATTTGTTTCCTATTCGAATAGTTTCTTATTTTCTTACTTTCCTATTCTTAATTTAATTTGTTTCCTATTCTCATAGTTTCTTATTTTCATACTTTCCTATTCTAAATCTGTTTAGTTTCCTATTCTCATTGTGTTAATTTTATAGAGTAATTATTATTTGCTTCATTACTCTTTTGTCCTTTTTTTTTTTGTGCCAATTTTGCTCTAGACTTGAACTTGCTTTTATTGTTAGGTTTTAATTTTGAAATTTGCTACTTTAGTTTTATATTTTTGTTTAAGATAATTGGTTCTGAAGTGCAACTTGGTGAACAAGACTTGAGTGGTAAAAGGCTTGAGTGGTGAGCATATAAAGGGTAAAAGCCAAAATTGAGTGAAACACGAGGGTTTACTATTTTTGAGTTAAACACGTAAGGGAGTGTGTAAGAATGTCTAAAAGAGACGGAATGAGAGTTTCTACTTCGGAAGAAGAGCAAGTAACACCGGATCCAAAGCTCTTACGACAATCTTTGGAGGGTGAGTATAGAAGGATGGAAGGGAGATTGACTTATAGGATGGAAGAAGCATTGAAATCTAGGATGGATGAGATGATGGAGCAAATGAGGGAGATGACCATGGCTATGTCCAATAATACTAGAAGGGAGGGAACACGACACATGAGACAAGAAGTAAATGTTTCCGATGAAGAAGAGTATGAAGTTCAAACGGTAAGGAGAAGACCTAGGAAAGAGGAGCCAAGAGGAGGAAGGGATGACAACCTAAGTTCCATTAAGATGCACATTCCACCATTCAAGGGAAGAAGTGATGCCGAGGCATACTTGGAATGGGAAAAGAAGGTAGAGTTAATTTTTGATTGTCACAATTACTCTGAGGAGAAAAAGGTTAAACTAGCCGCAGTGGAGTTCACCGACTATGCTCTAGTTTGGTGGGAGCAACTTATACAATCAAGGAGGAGGTATAGAGAAGATCCGGTCTCAACTTGGGATGAGATGAAGAGAATTATGAGAAAGAGGTTTGTACCATCATATTTCTATAGAGAGCTTCATCAAAAGTTGCAGAGACTCACACAAGGGTCTAGGTCCGTAGAAGAGTATTACAAAGAGATGGAGATGATTATGATAAGGGCCAACATTGAAGAGGATAGATAAGCTACAATGGCAAGATTTCTAAGTGGGATGAACAAAGATATTGCCAAGGTGGTGGATCTACATCCATATGTAGAGATGGAAGAAATAGTCAACATGGCAATTAAAGTGGAAAAGCAATTGAGAAGTGAAGGATCATCAAAAGGGTTTTCAAGCTCTAATTCAAAGTGGGGTTCCAATTCGAAGTGGAACAAGTATGACGATAAGAAGAGAGAAAAGAACTTGGAGACCAAAGAGAAAATTGGAGATGCATCCAAATTCAAGGATAAGATTGCCAACCCAACAAGAGGTACTTTTAATCCTAATACAACTAGTACTTCTAGACATAGGGAAATAAAATGTTTTAAATGTCAAGGGTTTGGGCATATTGCTTCCGAATGTCCAAATAGGAAAACTATGTTGATGAGGGGTAATGAACTAATGTCAGAGTCTGAGTCCGATGAGGAAAGGCCACCAATAAAGTATGATTCTAGTGAGGATGAGGATGTAGAGTATCCCGTGGTTGGAGAGTCCCTAGTTATTAGAAGGGTTTTAAATTTGAAGGTGAAGGAAGAGGGACTAGAACAAAGGGAGAATATTTTACATACTAGATGTTTTGTGGGTGGTAAAACATGTACTTTAATCATTGATGAGGGTAGTTGTGCTAATGTTGCTAGTACTACATTGGTTGAGAAGTTGGGACTAGTATGTGAAAAACACCCTAACCCTTATAGGTTACAATGGTTGAATGATAGTGGGGAGATTAAGGTAAATAAGAGAGTGAAAGTTGCACTTTCTATTGGAAAGTATAGTGATGAGGTTTTGTGTGATGTAGTACCTATGCAAGCGGGGCATATTTTATTGCGTAGACCATGGCAATCCGATAGGAGGACTATCCATGAAGGTTTTAAGAATAGGTATTCTTTTGAGCACAATGGAAAGAAAGTCACACTTGCACCATTATCTCCAAAAGAGGTGTATCTTGAACGTCCCATTGCATACTTTAGTGAGAAGCTAAATGGAGCTCAACTCAAGTACTCAACGTATGACAAGGAGTTGTATGCACTATTTCGTGCCCTGGAAGTGTGGCAACATTATTTGCTTCCAAAGGAGTTTGTGATTCATACCGATCATGAATATCTCAAACACATCAAGGGACAAGGAAAGCTCAACAAGAGGCATGCAAAGTGGGTTGAGTTCATAGAGAGTTTTCCATATGTGATATGCTACAAGCAAGGTAAGGATAATGTAGTAGCTGATGCATTATCTCGAAGGTATGTCCTCATAACTACATTAACTTCTAAGTTGTTAGGTTTTGAGCAATTGAAAGACATGTACGCAAGTGATTCTGATTTTAAGGATATTTATGTTGCATGTGAACAAGGTGCATTTAATAAGTTCTATAGACATGATGGTTTTCTGTTTCGTGGTTCAAGAATTTGTGTGCCTAATTGCTTTGTTAGAGAANAGTTGCTAGCAAAGGGTCATGTTAGGGAGAGCATGAGTCCTTGTGCTGTACCGGTCTTATTGGTACCCAAGAAGGATGACACATTGAGGATGTGTGATGATTGTCGAGCAGTGAATAAAATAACGGTAAAGTATCGTTATCCCATTCCTAGGTTAGATGATATGCTTGATGAATTGCATGGTGCTTGCTTATTTACTAAGATAGATTTAAAAAGTGGTTACCATCAAATTCGGATGAAGCAAGGACATGAGTGGAAAACTGCTTTTAAAACAAAATATGGTTATTATGAATGGATGGTTATGCCTTTTGGGTTAACTAATGCTCATATTACATTTATGCGATTAATGAACCATGTTTTAAGAGAATTTCTAGGAAAGTTTGTGGTTGTATATTTTGATGATATTTTGATATATAGCAAAAGTTTAGATGACCATGTGATGCATGTTAGCCAAGTGCTAGATGTGCTTAGAAAAGAGAAATTATATGCTAACCTTAAAAAGTGCACATTTTGTATAGATAGGTTTGTTTTCCTTGGTTTTGTTGTGAGTGCACAGGGTGTTGAAGTAGATGAAGAGAAGATCAAGGCCATCAAGGAATGGCCTACACCTAAGAATGTGTTTGAGGTAAGAAGTTTTCATGGTTTAGCTGGCTTTTATAGAAGGTTTGTGAAGGACTTCTCTACCGTAGCTGCTCCTTTGAATGAGATTGTCAAAAAAGAATTAGGTTTTAAATGGGGTAAGGAACAAGAACATGCGTTTCAAACTTTAAAAGATAAGTTATGTTCTGCTCCTATTCTTGTTCTACCTAATTTTGATAAGATGTTTGAGGTTGAATGTGATGCTTCTGGGATTGGTATAGGTGCTGTTTTGATGCAGGAAAAACGTCCCATTGCATACTTTAGTGAGAAGCTAAATGGAGCTCAACTCAAGTACTCAACGTATGACAAGGAGTTGTATGCACTATTTCGTGCCCTGGAAGTGTGGCAACATTATTTGCTTCCAAAGGAGTTTGTGATTCATACCGATCATGAATATCTCAAACACATCAAGGGACAAGGAAAGCTCAACAAGAGGCATGCAAAGTGGGTTGAGTTCATAGAGAGTTTTCCATATGTGATATGCTACAAGCAAGGTAAGGATAATGTAGTAGCTGATGCATTATCTCGAAGGTATGTCCTCATAACTACATTAACTTCTAAGTTGTTAGGTTTTGAGCAATTGAAAGACATGTACGCAAGTGATTCTGATTTTAAGGATATTTATGTTGCATGTGAACAAGGTGCATTTAATAAGTTCTATAGACATGATGGTTTTCTGTTTCGTGGTTCAAGAATTTGTGTGCCTAATTACTTTGTTAGAGAATTGCTTGTTAGAGAATCACATAGTGGTGGTTTAATGGGTCATTTTGGTGTGCACAAGACTTTAGATGTTTTAGTTGAACACTTTTATTGGCCACATATGAAAAGGGATGTTCAAAGAATTTGTTCTCATGGTATTGCATGTAAATAGGCCAAGTCTAAGTCTATGCCACATGGGTTATATACACCTTTTCCTATTCCTAATGAGCCTTGGGTTGATATATCCATGGATTTTGTCCTTGGATTACCTAGAACTAGGAAGGGTAGGGATAGCATATTTGTGGTTGTTGATAGATTTTCAAAGATGGCACACTTTATTGCATGTCATAAGACTGATGATGCTACAAATATTGCTGACTTGTTCTTTAGGGAGGTTGTAAGATTGCATGGAGTGCCTAGAACTATTGTGTCTAATAGGGATGTGAAATTTTTGAGTCACTTTTGGAGAGTTTTGTGGGGTAAGTTAGGTACTAAATTGTTGTATTCTACTACTTGTCGTCCACAAACTGATGGTTAAACGGAGGTGGTTAATAGGACTCTAGGTACTTTGCTTCGTACTATTGTTGGTAAGAATTTGAAAACTTGGGAAGATTGTTTACCTTTTGTTGAATTTGCATATAATCGAACTATTCATTCTTCTACAGGTTTTTCACCATTTGAGATTGTGTATGGTTTTAATCCTTTAACTGTGTTGGATTTGATGCCTTTACCTTCGAGTGAGATTGCTAGCTTAGATGGACAAATGAAGGCGGATTTGGTTAAGACTATACATGAGAAGGCGAGGTTGCAAATTGAGAAGCGTAACCGTCTAACTGTTTAAAAAGCAAATAAGGGGCGAAAGCAAGTGATATTTGAACCAGGAGATTGGGTTTGGGTACACATGAGGAAGGAAAGGTTTCCTAACCAAAGGAAGTCTAAGTTGGATGCTAGAGGTGATGGACCTTTTCAAGTTCTCGAGAGGATCAATGACAATGCATACAAAATTGATCTTCCAGGTGAGTATAATGTGTCTGCATCATTCAATGTTGCTGATCTTTCTCCTTTTGACATGGATGCAGATTCGAGGACGAATCTTTTTGAGGAGGGAGGGAATGATGTGGGCATCGAGCGCTCTTCTAGCATGGATGTTCGTGGTGAAGACATTGTGCTGCCAAGTGGACCAGTGACGCGTTCTCGAGCTAAGAAGATCAAAGCGGGAATGCTTGGACTTGTGAAGAGAATAATTGATGAGGATCGATTCAAGTATCCACATTATCCAAACACTTTTATAAGGCATAATGATGATTTAAGCATGATGTTCAACCAAAGAATGAAGGTGGTAATGCTGTTCGGGAGTTGCAAAGACGAAACGACATAATTTTAGCCATTTTCGGATTACAATGGCAGTTTCGTAATTTAGCTATTTTCAGATTATAATGGCAGTTTCTTAATTATTGCTATTTCCAGATTATAATGTCAGTTTTGTAATTATTTCTATTTTTGGATTATATTTATTTAGGGTTAGTTTTTAGCCTTAGGATTACTTTCCTAATTATTTTATGGTCTAGATTGATTCTTAACCTAACCCTAATCTCTATATAAAGGGGATGTTAGTAGTTTGTTAAAAAAACAACTTTGATTATTGATTAAATAGAATCTATTCTTGTTTTCAACAAGACTTGTGTGTTCCAAGTGAGGATAGTTCTTCTTATCAAAGGTATTTACTTTGTGGCGAATTTCAATTTCATTCCTTGCCTTCTAATTAGTGTTGCTAGATACAATTGTTAGCTAGTGGTGTTTGTTCCATATCATCTTGTGTATTGGGATTACAGTTTCTTTAAGCTTGGGGTTCCGCATCAATAATTGTAAACATACACAATTAGATGTATATGTAGTTGGAATTGTCTTATTGTCATAATCGTCTGAGTATGAAGTCACAGCCTAGGATATTTGTACAACTAAGTAAACAATATAAGCATAAGGTGAACAATAGGAGAAAATAAAGTTTTAGACCCTTTCAAACAATTTGCTCTGACTGTCTCACTCAATTTGATGTCAAACATCTAAAATGGGAAGTTGAAAAACGAATCAAACAGAGCTATTTTGAAGATTTCATACCCAAAGGCAGAGATAAAGGGGTCGAAAAGGAGAGAATATGAGGAAGAGACAAGGGGTCTGAGATAAAAAGAACGAATGGGGACAAAGATTTGGATGAAAAAGATTCGATAAGTGCAACAAAAACACTATCCATGGTGAATCCGCCAGTGGTATACCATGGCAGCAAGAAGAAGACATGTCCGAGAGGTAAAGGTAGCTGTAGTTGGAATGTCCAACCCTAAATATATGGATTAGCTAGATATCATGTTGACCAAACATGATGCTAAGGGTTTATATTTTCCCTGTGACGATGCTCTTATTGTAAAACTCACAATAGCCAAATGTTCCATAAAAAAGATACTGATCGACATAGAAAGTTTTGCAGACATAATTTTCTTGTCCACACTAAAGTAGATGAAGTATGATGAAGAGAAGATTGAGAAGATGACATTGAACATAGTAGGACTTAGTGGTGAACAAAGCACAATAATATGGAATGTGGTGATGTCAATTTCCACAAGAGGTAAGACAGTGTATTCAACTATGATGGTGGTGAAATAAGCTTATAATGTAATTCTTGGACTCCTATGGCTAAATGGGATTAGGGTAGTAATATCCATTATTCATCATACGCTCAAGTTGCTCAGTGGAAATAAGGTGGAGGAACTAAAAAGTGAGCAGAGGGTAGCCCGATCATGCTATGTTGAGGGTACAAAGAGAAAATTCATAGCCAAATAATAATGAAAGACCTTTGGAGTTTTGATGGTGTATTTAGGTAACAATTATGAAGATTAAGTTGAAAAGATTCCCCTGGACCTTAAGAATCTAGATCAGATAGTGATAATCGTCACTCACTTGACACCCAAGACTAGAGAAAGGCTCATTGATTTTCCAAAGCAGATAATACATTGCTTCTCTTGGGATGCGAGTAATATGGTTCGCATAGACCAGAGATAATAATACACAAACTGAATGTTGATCTTACCTTCAAACCAATCAAATAGAAGAGACAAAAGTTTGTGCCTGAAAAATCATGTTGTGAATGAGAAGGTAGATCATTAGGAGGCAAATGACATGATGAGAGAAGTATATTATCTAGATTGGTTAGTGCATGTAGTGGTAGTTAAGAATAAGAATGGGAAGAACAGGGTTTGCATCGATTTAACTAGCCAGAAAAAAGACATGTCTGAATGATTGACAGACTGTGGATGCCATGGCAAGGCATGAGATCATGAGTTTTCTAGATGCATTATCATGCTATAATCAGATTTTGATACATCCAGATGATCAAGAGAATACATCCTTCATGATTGAGAAAGGCATATGTTGTTATATAGTCATTCCATTCGGATTAAAAATGCAAGAGCCACCTATCAGCTGCTTGTTACATAATGTCCAAGAAACATATTATGAAAACTATAGAGGTTTACATTGACGATATGATGGTCGAGCCTTCGAAGGCTAATGACCAACTTGATCATTTGAGGCAAATATTTGACATTTTGGAGAAGTATAAGATGAGACTTGATCTCACGAAATGCACATTCAAAGTCTTAGCAGGAAAGATCCTTGGTCACTTGGTTACTCAGAGAGGAATAGAAGCAAACCCGAACTAGATCAGGGCATTGATAGACATGCCTTCTCTGAGGACCAAAAGGATGTGCAAATGTTGAATGGAAGAGTGGCGGTTTTAAGCATATTCATCTCACGTTCCTTAGATAAATGCCATGAATTTTTCAAAATTTTCAAGGGTAAGAAGAATGCGAGAATGCAGTCAGAGAATTAAAGCACCTTTATTTCATGTGAAGCTAAATTAGTGAGACATTCTATAATTATATTTGGATTTCTCTATAAGTTCGACATTAGTGAAGACAGAAGGGAAGGAACAGAGGTTGATTTTTTATGCTAATAGAGTGTTACTAGATCTAGAAATGAGATACTCTCACATGGAAAAGATGGTTTATGTCCTTATTATATTTTCTCAGATGTTGAGGCCTATTTATATGGCCATATGATCAAAATAGTCATGACATTCCCCTTTTAAGCTATCATACACAAGCCAGATTTAGCAGTTTTGATGGCCTTGTAGGCAACTTTGAATTAGGAGAATTCGATATAAAGTATGTTTATTTGAAAGGAATAAAATTTTGGGTCATTGTCGATTTCATCGCAGAATTCTGAGTAGCATCCGAAGAGCACTGAAGAAGACCAAAGTTTTTCAGGTCTGAGTGGAGTTTGTAAGCAAGTGGACCATCCAATGCCATGTAGTGGAGCTAGAATTTTGCTAAATAGTCTTAATATGGATGTAGTGGAGCATTCATTGCAATTTGGTTTTCAAGCATCCAATAATGAAGTAGAGTATGAAGCGTTGATCACATGTCTTAGATTGACGTGGAATTTTGAAACTACATTGTTGAAAATTACAAGTTATTCATCGATGGTAGTCAATCAGGTCAACAGTTCATACGTGGCCAAGGGTTTGACTATGGAAATATATTTGAAGAAGGTGAAGGAGTTGATGCAAAACTTTGAAAAGGTATAATTAAGGCAACAACTGCTAGAAAAGAATAGCTATGCAGATGCCTTAGCCAATATAACCTTTGCATTTCATTGAGCTGGAAAAATGACTATTTGGTGGAGTTCTTTCCGGACAGAGGTTTTTAGTGGATATGGAAGTAATGGCTATGGAAGTAGAATAGAACAATTCGAGGAAAGAAATAACAGATTACATTGTTGATGGGTCTTGTCCACCAAATAAGTCAGAAGCTCAAAAGTTGTGGATGAAATCAACTAAGTTTTGTATGTTTGGTGGACAAATTATACATGAGGTCATTCTCTAGTCCATTGCTCATATGTCTCAGTCCAAAAAGAGTGTTGAAGGTGACGGTTAAAATGAGTGAAGGCTTTTGCAGTAATCATTTGCTCAAGGATTTGTAGCATTATGCCAAAGAGTGTGAGAAGTTTGAGAAGTTAGCTCTGATACATCATCGACCATCTAACGAAATTACCTCAGTAACTAATCCTTGGCCTTTCATTCAGCGGGGACTAAGCATAATGGACCTATTACCGCAAGCTTCTGGGCAGAAAAAATTCATTATGGTGGCAACACATTACTTCCCCAAAGTGGGTAGAGGCCGAGTCTTATTTCAATATCAAAGATTCAGACATAGTGCAGTTTATATGGAAGAACACCATTTATACATTTAGAATTCTGAGGGTGATCACTACAGATAATGGGTCTCAGTTCATCAGCTCCAAATTCAAATATTTTTGTGCAAAATGAGAGATCCGTGTCAGATATTTAACTCCGAGATATCTGCAGAGGAGCAAATAGGCCGAGCAATGAACAAGGCTATCCTAGATACTTTGAAGAAGCGCTTGGAGGATACGAAGGGAAAATGGAAAGAAAAGTTGCCAAGGGTATTGTGGTTTTATCGGACAACTATTCAAGAACCCTCTAAATCAACACCTTTCTCATTAGTGTATGGTACCGAAACAGTCATTCCAGCAGAAGTGGTTGAGAAATCAGTGAGGACAAAAGGAGAACTCAAGACACTAAATGATCAGATGTTAATACAAAAGCTAGAAGAATTGGAAGAGAAACGATAAGCTATAGTAATAAGGCTTTGACACTATCAACAACTTGCTGCGTAATTGTGTCAAACTAGAGGGCTAAAGGTACACCAGACTAAAAGAGTCCATACTTTTCAAATTCAATAAATTATCTAATAACATTTTTCATCTGATCATTTGTCTGGAAATTTATTTTATGGTAATTGTTGCTTTTGAAGGTTACTGTCTAGCCCTTCGACAATTTTAGCCATATAACATTTATACAAATCATGTCATCGGACAAGTCTGATGATCAATCTTAAGAATCAAACTTCTACAAAATCTCTGCATTTCATATGACACTGGTTTTTCATATCTTAGATGATTTCTTAAATAACTTGTTCATTTTTTAGATATGATTGCTCAAATTTTATTAACATTGCAAGTTCGGTAAGTAAACAAATTAAAGCAACAAAGATTAGCAAAGTATTCAGAAGTTTTTCATTAAATCATAAGAATATGAGATGTTTAACATTCTTACATAAAAAATAAAATAAAAAATTGCAAAAGTGAACTTAAAAGTACAAAAAATAAAAGACAAGTTTGTGAACTACTTCTCGGACGTTTAGCTAGGGTCAGCTAGTCTGCCATATGGGTGAAACTTTGAGGGACCTCTATTGGGCGACCTCAGGTTATGGCAAGAGGAGGGGGCTCGTCAGATGCGATACTTAACGTTCAAAATTGGGGGCAATGAAAAGTCTTTGTGAGAATGAGATGTAATGGGTGATTTGTCAACTTCAGGATTGTAATAGTTTTTCTTTCCCAAGTGAATCCCAATAGCGACCATTTTTTGTTTGTTCATTTTGGTTACTTTTCCTATCATCTAGACAAGCTTTTCGAGCTCTGTGTTTTATCTCTTCTTAAAAGCTTAGTTTTTACATGGTTCAGCTCAAAAAGTAACTTAAGTTTCCATTTCGAAGTTGTCTTCCTCTCAGCCTCTAAGATCTTTTTGGTTTCCTTTGCCTCCTATTAATCTTCTTAAAAATATCTTGAGCATGGTTATAAGTTTCTTGGAGAGCTTTGAAAGTTCCATTAGCATCGGTTATATTCTCTTTTAGTGCAGCCACCCTTTTGTTTAGATGCATATTTCCTTCTTCACTTCGAAGGTTTTGCATTTGGAAATCAATATGTTTTGGTCACTTGTATCCGCATTACTGAGAATCGAGAAACAATTGTAATTATAAGTTGGGTATCAGATATTGAGTTTACCTTATCAGTCAACATGGAAACTTATTGATAAAGGTGATCCACAGACACATCCTGCATCCCAGCGGTATCCATGGGAGTAAGATATTTGTATAGAAGTTTGATATAGTTTACTGAGTTGCTTCTAAATGATGTACCATCGGGATACAAATCTTCTAGTTTCCATCTAATACCAAATCTCAAATCCTACCCCTTTTGGCTAAAAGGGCTTGGTTCTCTATAGTAAGATCAATGGCCTAAGGATTGACGTTTGGAATTTTCAGTGAGGGGAATCTATTTTTGAGCCAAGGACATCACAGGTTTGTCACGTTTTAATCTTGCCTTTTCAATAGGACCTATCTCTTTTTTAGCCCTCTTCGTGCTTTTATGTGCAGCCACATTACGTTTGATCTTGGATATGATGGGCCTTGCTATGATAGTTTTGTTTTCCATGGCGTGAAGTTGTTTACATATAAGATTCATCTACAAGTTGTTCCAAGCGTCTAGAGTTGAGCTAGAAGAAAGATAAATACAGTGTCTCAGCCAATCATTTATAGAAACTTTTTCATCTAGGGGAAGAGGGATACATATTCGAATATTTTCACTGTCAGTATGAAGTTTGGGCAAGATGAAATTGTCTTTGATGAGTAGGAATTTGAGGTGGAAGTTAGAGGCAATTATAAGCTAAGATATAGCTGTCTCCTCATCCTTAGTGAAAGATTTGGGTTTGTGGTTGAGTTGGCAATATGCATTCACAAAGAGTATTTTAGATCAAGTCCAAAATTATCCCATCACACTAGCTAACAGTTTGAGCAAAGACTTACCAAAATTTGGGTTCTAGGCGTTCTTCACGGGCCTGGAACCTACGCTGATTTTTTTTTTGTGTCCAATCGCCTCTGACGAATAAGTATCGCCATTGTCAGTGTTGATCACAGGTCGAGATTTCGAGGAAAAGTTTCTTTTTCTTTAGGCATTCAGTTGGAAATGGTATTTTTCATCCGAGATCTCTTGAAAGGATTAAAAATTTAGAAGGACAGAATAGGTGATACTAAATAGTTAGAGCTTCAAACAGAATGATAAGTCCGAAAAGAATACACCATGCATTGGGCATCAGCTGAGCGGGAGCTAAGTCATAGAATGAAAGAAAGGTTTGGATGGTGGAAGGAATTGAAAAGCGAAGGCCATTCCTAAATGGGATTTTGTAAAAGCATGTGAAGCCTTCCCGAGGGTTGGCTGAAGACTTATCTCATTGGCATAATCAAGGGTAGTGTTTTAAAAATAATATTTTTCTCCAATGAAAAGAAGTTTGGGAATGGTTTTGATTCTAGATTTGTAGAAGGGCAAGTCCATTTTCTCTTGAATTTTCATTCAACAAAAAAAAGTAGCTCCTAAACTACATGAAAACCATGTCAAAGATACTTTTTCATCCTTGGCCTAGTCCGATGCGTCTCTTTCTTCCTCGAGTTGTTTGCTCTCAAGATCTGGCATTCTTCTAAAGCTCAAGTTTTTAGCAAGAACGTCATATTTATGTACATTAAAATTTACAAAAAACACAAGGGGATTTTGTTTTTCCTCAAAACCCAGGTCTTTCTTTGTCGTTGTTTCTAGAATATCCTATGGATTTAATTACAGGCTAACGGTCTATGGAGATGTGTCCTTTCTAGGAATCAGATAGCTCGGAAGATATGATTGTCCAAATAGGAACTTGGTTAAAATTTTAAGCTCTTAGGTATTGAAGTATAAATGGACAAACAATAACTTGAAATACAAGAAGGAATTTAAAAAAAATGGAAATACTAACCTGGGAATTCAAAAAATCACGAAGAACACAATGAAGCAAAAAATGAGGATATTGAGTTTTTATTTTTATTTTTTTTTCTTTAGAAATGGTACCATAACACTTAGATGAGTGACCTCTAAGGACAGCAATAAGTATTGCAAGCAAGTGCTATTCATAGTAAGTAAATTTGAAGGCGATTGAAGGCGACAACAACATTTTCTTATCACTAAGTTTAGGTAAGAAAATGAAAGGAATGGATCTTGAGAGTTCTAGTTAAATTTTTTGTGGTTTCATAAAAAGGAAGATGAAGAAGTTGATGGCTTATTGATGCACAAATTGACGGAAGAGATTCAGATCTAAAGTTTTGAATTCGTTTGAATAGAAAGGTTTTTGTTGTTAGACCTAGGGTATTAAAATAGCGTACCATTCATCAAAGCACTTTCACATTGATTAGAACATTTATTCCATTAATTAATTCAAGAGTCTCGGAATGTGATATTACTCCGAGTAAGAAAACTTTTTAATCAATGGGGTAGGGAGCTAATTATGTAGGTTCATCGCTGATAGTGGAATATTAGTTGGATCACCCAAGAATGGTGTCCAAGAGTATGATTAAGTTAGAATAACAAAGCTGAGTTCAAGGATGAATCCCAGAACTATCTAAGACTTAGCTACGTCTTAGGTTTTTCTTGTTTTGTTCATTATTGGTTGTCGATAGAATCGATTCGACTGAAGACCAATTGGATATCTCAAACATTTTGAGATACCATACGTAAGACCTGAGGATTTACTTGAAGTCAGGATTTCATTGTTCCAACAAAATTAGAAAATCATTCTAACCTAATTTCAGGGCCTTATATAGCTCATCCTATTAGGGTTGAGGGTGGTTTCCTAAAGGAATTAAAAACCTAAAGGTCAAAAACATCTCAAGAACAAAGAGGTAAGGATCTTGCATTCTAAACCCTAGAGAGATCACCTTTTCTTTAGCTTTCATAATCTCCGTCTGACTTAAGCGTCGGAGTGTCTTTGGCAGGAACCGCCGGTGCCTAAAAACCTTCACATCTTATTTTCTCTTGCAGGTCATACAATGGATAATGACAGTGGAAAAACGTACCTCTAAATCTATCCTAAAAGAATATAGTAAAGATGATGGGGGTATAGCCTAATGATATAAAGGATTTCATTCTTCTTTTTTTCTTTGGTTGGGAAGGTAACTGAGGGATTTCCTCTTTTGTTGAAAAAAGCTCCACTGTTTTAAATATGAGTAAAACTAATGTGATGGTAACCATAGAATCCATGACGCTGATATGACAGTAGTAAATTGGGTAATCATTTACATCTTTTTAATATTAAAAATCTATATATTTAAAATTAGTCAATTAAATTATCAAATGAGCAAGTAGAGTCACTTATCCATTATGGTGACAAATAATATTTTTCCTTTAATACTATGGGTGGAAAGCAACACCCATTGAACCAAATTTAGAAGCTAATGCTAGATAGGAAATGACAGTAGCATCTTTTTTCGTTGGCTTTGTGTCTAATTAATTAAAATTATTGAAAAAAATTCATAAAAGAAAATTATACCAAAATCTAATGCTACAAAACATCAAAAGGGTTCAAAAGATGGGGGTCAAACAAAGAATATAGCCAGTTGGGTTCAAAGTTACGTTCATTTAATAACATCTCCATTGGTTTCATGGATTGTTGTGGCGCGAAGACTTATAAGATAAATGTTCGATTCAAAATTTCTTCTCCTATGGTTTCATCTATATGGAATTAATTGATGATGTGTATATATATTTCATAACAAAATAATAATAACTTATAATTATTTGTCTATCTATTTTTTTCTTTTCAAAAAAATATTGTTGAGGATAGTTTGCTGATTCAAGTTGTCTAACAGAGCTTCTAGAAATAGATAGTTCCTTTGACAACTTTTAATTTTTTATGACACATCAACTTAACAAATTACTTAGACAGAACCATTGAAAAATATTTTTATAACAGTTTGTCTATATATTTTATATAGCAAAAATATTTTAGCAATAAACAAAGTCATTAGAGATGCTCTAAAAAAAATCCGATAAATTAAAATAATATCAACCATCCTCATTTCTATGTTGAACCAACAACCCTTTACAATCTATCAAATATCAAGGAGCTCTCTTACATGGGCCCCTTTAAAACACATTACTATATTGGACTATTTTAAGTTTAAGGCTATTCCTTTTAAGTTTTAAGTATGTAGCAGTATTCGGAAAATTTGAATCCCTGATAAAACCATTAAAATTACACTCTTTAGATTTGAGTTAAAATTTAATCTAGCTAAAATTTTGCATTTCTTAATTGTAATGTTGAAAGAAAAATGTATGCCAGTAGAAAAGGACTAGATGTTTTGTTTAGTGACTTTACTTCACTAAAATAAAGTATGTGAACTGATATCGAAATTTTAATAAACTAATTTGATGAATGTAATATTACTCAAATATATATATATATACACACGAAACTGCTACTGTGAGCAATATTGTCCACCACTTAGTGAGCGATAGTCTACCAACTAATTATGCGCATTGGACAATTACAGTGGACTGTCATCCTTTATGGACTGTATCCTCTTCTAATATCCTAGGAATAACTTGTCATTCTAGTATATTATAGTTAAGTTCAAATTTAAAATAGTTAATAATTCTAATCCAATCAAGTTGTACATCTAAAACAACCTCTAGATATTTTGGAATAACTTGTCTTTCTAGTACATGTGAAACAACCTCTAGATGTTTTGGAATAACTTGTCATTCTAGTATAGTCTAGTTAAACTCAAATTTAAAATAGTTAATAATTCTAATCTAATCAAGTTGTACATCTGAGACAACCTCTAGATGTTTTGGTTAGTTCCATTAAAATAAAGTAATATAAACTCATATCCTAATTTTAATAACATAATTTGATGTATTTAATATTATTCATATCTATATATATATAGAAAAATTCTATAGTTAATATGCCCAATCCATCATCTTATGATTAGACTGTCACTTATCAGCTTTTGAATTACTTCAAAGGCTGAGATTTAAAACTATTATTAGAGTTTAAATAAGCTCATACAGTGTTCACTTTTGCTTCTAGTGTTTTAGTATTTTACCAAATTGATATTGTCCATCAAAACTTTATAAATTTTCAGTTCTTAAAGTAATCTAAAGACAAATAAGTGATGTTCCAATCATAAATTGGTAAAGATGTCATGAGTGCATATAATTATATGTATATATATGTGTGTGTGACAAAATTTTTAATTATTCTAGAATAAGGAACATTTGTTGTAGTTTTTTTTTTTACTCTTAATTTATAGAATTCTTTTGTAGTTTTATTGTTGTTAGCTAGGTTAGAATAATATAAATTCATGTGCATAAAGAGCAAGCCCCACAAAGGGAAGAATTCCTAATTCCACTGTTAATGTCACAAATAGACAAATGGTTCTGCAAATAATAATAATAAACTTGTATCACTTCAATCTATAAGGGAATGGCCTTGGTTGTAACATTTTGTCCATTACCATTGACATTTTCTTGAGACATGGATGGAGTTTGGAACAAAAATGTTAGGCATAATAGAAAAGCCAATTGTTTATTGGCAGACAAGATTTGAGAATGTCAGTTAGCAAAACATTGTAGAATCCTATTGGGTGAGAAATTGGAGTTTTGTTATCCATTTAAAAAATCTAGGGTTGCTGACAATTATCCACGACGTGCTATTACTCAGGTTGTTCTTCAAGGATGTAGGGCCTCTTTGAGTTAATGGTTTTATTTGGTTTTTATATCAAAACTTCTGTACGACGAGCATCCTTATGTCATGCATGCCCATAAAGAAAAGAACCGCTTTTGACAAACTTGTATGCCCACGATAATCCACACTTAAATATTAGAGGTCTAATTTTTATAACAATTTCTATGTTTTTTTACATTGTAAATGTTAAGATTTTTTCACAACAAGTGAACCAATGGATTATAATTAAGCGACCACCGCCAAGAATAAATTGGGGATAAAATTACAAAGGAAAATACTTTACATATAATAATTATATTGTTGATCCATACATCTATCAATAATCACATTAAATATTTTTTACCAAAAAAAAAATTAATCACATTAAATATAAATTGAACGCCTTATAGTCATGCACAACGTTAAAATTAAAACATGTAAATCTACAAAATAATAAAGGTCAATTGCAATTTTGTACCTTTTAGTTTAAAAAAAAATTGCATTGTATGTCTGTAAATTTTTAGGCGTTACAATTTAAGCTTACAATTTAAGCTTTCAAGTTTTAATTTGTTGTATATATCTAATTTGAATTTGTTTTAGTGATGATGGTTAACGCCTCAATCCCACTTCACCAATATTAAAAGATATTTTTGTTGATTTGTTAGAATTTAAGACATTTTTGTTTCAAAAATTTGCATTTTAAGTACATTCTGATTAAGACTTCAACATTATTAACCTTGGTTTACCAAACATGATTGATCTGGTTTTTTATTTTTTGGTAAAAACCAAACATGGTTGATTAAACCAAACAATGGATAAGATTTAAATTTAAACTAGTGTTAAATTGCAACATTTGAAATTCAAAATGCAATCATTTCAAGGTAGATGATATTAAATTGTAATTAACCAACTAATTATTGCCATTATTTATTTATTATTTTGAAATTGAAGAGAAAAATTTCATCACCAGGCCTTAAACCCAGGACCTGGACATATTACTAGTGGATTGTCCCAATGGGACTAGTTATTACCATAATTTTTTTTTAAAAAAAAAAGAAGAAGAAAAGATTGCATTAAACAAAAGGAACAGAAACTACATCAGCAAGGATAATAGAAATAAGCCACTCCAGACCATCCTCAATTCGAGATTCAAAAGCATTTATAGAAAAAGCAAATTTTGCCACTACATGATCAACAACAGGGAATTTCTTAAATGAAACCCCTTAAAAGATGCATGGCTGGAGACCTTTCCCAATGAATGACACGTGGCAAAGTATATTTGGAAGAAAAAAGAACCCGATTATAACCGGTTGCAAAAGGCAAGAAAATGGAGGAAAAATGGAACTGGGCGAGAAAACCGAATGCATGGCTAAAAAGCTGTCACGTAGCCAATTAAATATTTTGTATATATTAAATGGGTTTAAAAATGTTACTTATAATGCATATATATTACATGTTATGGACGAATGTTACATAATATGATCAATATTACTAATTTTCACAATATTACACGATATGGATAAATATTATATTTTATGGACATATACTACACATTATAGACTATATTACATGAAAAAGAAAATATTACCAAGTATGGATAAATTTTATATATTATTGATTAATATTACAAAATATGAACAATATTACTCAATATGGACAATGAAGATAAAATTACTGAATATAGACAAATAAAATACCCGATATGGACTACTATTACCTAATATTGAAAATATTACTGAAAAAGAAAAATATTACATGTTTTGGATTTATATTACGCAATTTGAATAACTATTGTCTGATATGAAAATTTTTACTCAGTTTGTAAAATGAGAGCAATTTTACAGCTTATGGAAAAGTATTACTAAGTATGGCACAAAGTTACGTATTGTAGATAAATATTATACAACAAGACAAAATTACTAAATATGGACAAAAAAATATCCGATATGGACTATTAAACTAATATTGAAAATATTACTGAAAAAGAAATATATTACTCATTTTGGATTTATATTACGAAATATGGATAACTATTGTCTGATATAAAAAATGAAAAATTTTACTAAGTTTGGACAACGAGAGTGAGCTTATAGCTTATGAAAGAGTATTATTAAGTATGGAATAAAGTTACGTATTATGGACAAATATTACACAATAAGACAAAATTAGCGAATATGGACCAAAAATTACATGATATGGACTACTATTACCTAATATTGAAAATATTACTGAAAAAAAAAATATTACTCATTTTAGATTTATATTACGCAATATGGATAACTATTGTCTGATATGAAAAATTTTACTAAGTTTCAACAATGAGAGTGAGCTTACAGCTTATGGAAAAGTATTACTAAGTGTGGAACAAAGTTACGTATTTTATACAAATATTATACAAAAAGACAAAATTGTTTACTATGAGCATATTACTCTTGTTGGATTGATATTACTCAATATAAATAAATATTTGCATAATAACAACAATTTTACTCAGTATATTAACATAAATAATGTTACATATCATGGATGAATATGACTAAGTATGGAATTAAGTTACATTTTATGGAACATATTACAAAAAAAAAAAAACAATATTATTAGGATGGATGTTTCATATTTTAGTCCTTTATTATGCATTACAGACAAGATTTATTTAATACGTTAAAAATTATTAGAACTTAATTAACTCAATGTAGTACAATTATTACAAATAAAAAAAATGAAGATGGACAAAAATGCTGTTCCTGCCCACTTTTATTATCCATGACACCCAATATTTATGTAATATGAATAAATTTATTATAAATTTATATACTAAATTGATTAGAAATTTATAGTAATGCGAAGTAAAAGTAAATTATGCAACATGGGTAAGAATAAACATCCATGACTCGGAAAATAGACATCCATGATTTAACAAATAAATAAAGTTAATAAATTATAGACATCCATGTTTTATTTTTTCTAATTAATAGCAATGGACGATTAGAAGGAGAAAAAAAAGCTTGGTTCAAAGATAATGCCAGGTCAAAGGTCATGGCTAAGTATTGAGCCGAACAAAACATGTAATTATCAGAAGTGAAATTATCTTTTTGCATTTGACATTAATTTTAGAATTTAGAATTCAATTACCTACATATGGAGGAGCGTTTAAGAGTTTTATATCATTCACGAATCATGTAGTGTAATTAGGTAGGTAGGTACCCCTACAAGATAATCACGAAGCCTCCACAAGTAATCCTCTTAATTAACTTGCTTAATTTCATCCCTCCTCTAACAATTTTCCAAAACACGTCATGATTACGTTTAAAGGTTTCATGTCATTAATGGATAGGCATCTTCCCACTTCCACTTTAGGACGTTCAAGTGTCATAAATAGCTAAGTTCAAAAGCTATGTCAGACTTTTTGAAAGAAAGCTTATGTGTAAAAAGCTTAATCACCATCAAATTACGTTAGCTATTTAACATATACGAAACATAATATGTTATTTTACATTCATTCCAATAAAACTCAAAATTCATAGTGCATGGGTTCTAAGGCACAAGGCAATACATTTTTTGTTGGCATTCTAATTGTTAAAATATTGAAGACATATGATAATAACGTGAGACACTATGAAATTTAGCCTATAAAACCAGACTTGCTTGAAACGTAGTTTTCAAGAATAGTTTAAAGATTCATCATCCAATTCATCAGAAAATATATTTGGCACATGCTCACAACCTATGCCATATCTCTCAATCCCAAATAAATTTTATGATGAATTGGTGGATGAAATCTTTAAACTTTCATAGACAACTATGTTTTAACCAAAGTCCGATTTTAGAATTGCTATTACATAATGTTTTTGTCTCTACCACACATCATCCATTGATGCACATTATACCAATTATAAGTACTCCAATGGTGCAACAAATACCAAAAATCCTCCATTTATACAATGTTTGGTGGGCCAACTCATTCGCTTTAGGCATATTTCAGAAGCAATATCTTTCTGCGTATCGCATTGTTGAATGTATTGGAAGTACTCCCTCTCAGCTTCTTGCAATGACGAATAAGACTTGTCTATGTTCCTCTTCCATCCATTAACTTGTTCATGACACTGAGGCCATGAGTAATATATTCCTTGTTTGCGGCTTCTAAAATCAATATACATTCTTTTACCCATCTATGCTGCCATGTACATATACAAATATTATTTAAAATATAAATGTTAATTAACTGAAGGATATTATCATCTGAAGGAGTTAAAAAAAAACAATAAAAAGTTTGGCTCACAATTGAAGATGAAAACACTTACTGTGGCCATCTTGTCTATATAATAAATGACAAAGTACGTATAAGGTATTAAATATTCAATTGGCAATTAATCCACATGAACCAGGCAATACAACATATCCCTTCAATTAATGCAACATTCTTAGTTGTGACCGTACATGTGTAATGAGGGATCGCTGATTTACACCATCCACAGGTAATGTAACAGCCCAAATAAGTAGTCAAGCCCATTTATTCTTTTTAAAGTAAAGCACTACTTATGCAAGCCAGCCCAATGTTTTTAATTTGCTAAGCCCAATACTTAACAATCAGATTTCAAAATTTAAATAAAAATAACAATTTACATTTTATTCCTCTCTTTCTCACGTGACACACAAGAGAAGAAGTTCAAAACTTAATTCATCTTCTTTCTTCTCTAGAATTATTATTTTTCATCCAAATCTAACAATCTTATAGTCAAAATGAGCTTTTATCTTCCTCTTTGCAAAAGTTTCATTCATGTAGAAGAAATGTTCATTTTTGGAAAATCTTTTGAAGTTTTGGTCACTTTCTAAGCTTCAAGGTAAGAATTCAAACTTTGATTTTGTTATCTACAGTTTTTGAATATGTTTTTATGGGTTTTGAAGAAATCGTTTGGGATTTTGTGGAGAGTTTGCAATCTGAAATTTTATTTTGTAAATAGGGTTTGAAAAATATGGATTTTGAACCTCAAACAAGCATTTTTGGGTTTTTATGAAAGGCTTGCATGATAGTTGTTTGATGAAAGGTCTATGAAAGTGACTTGACTAGTTTTTGAGCTTTAATATTAGTTTCAAATTGTTGAAGTCTAAGACTTATGACTTTAAGTGGGAACCTAACTTGCTAGATGACTCTCAAGAGTTAAGAAAATAAGACAAACTTCAAGTTAATGAGGGTAAGGAGCTGAATTTGGGAGGCTAGCTTGGTTGGTGTGAAGAGTTAAGTTAAAGCAAAGCTTTACAAGCTTTGGTTTGAAATAGGTGACAATTTGGAATTTTATTTGTTGGTTTTAAAACTGAAAAGTAGGTTTTTGATTAACCATGATGATGCTCAAATGAAATTTGTGATGTTTTAGATGGTGCTTATGTGTTGTGATAAGAGTTTCAAATGTGAAATTGATATTTTTCTTCAAAAATGAAATCTGGAATTTTGCTAAAGACTGGTAGTCCGTGGATTAATATGTGAATTTAAGGTATCTATAGTATTCAGTTTGCTTTAAAAATTCTAAGGATGGAACTAGACATGTTAAAGAAACTCTAGAAGAAAGTTTAATAATAAAATGTTAAGTATTTGATTTTATATGAATTTTCCAATTTACATGTTTGCTACAAAAGTTTCAAACAGCAGCTAAAATTTCGACTTTATGAAGTTCAAAACAATATCAAATGAGCTCCTTTTGAGCTGAAATTTTGTGCAGAATTTTTTCTATATGTCTATTTAAATTCTGGAAATATTTGGCAATTTTTGTTTAGTAAATTATTCTGAATCGGATTTTCTCTAAGGTTATCTCAGTGTTAAAAATGATTTTCAGATTTACAATATTAATACAAAAATTCATGTTGGTCCACTGACTTATCTCTTTTGGGTTTTAAAATTTTTACATAGGTAATGTCATATGAATTATTCAATTTGGAAAAAATTTCATTTATAACCTTATTCTTTTTAGGGTAGAGATAAATAAAAAAATTTCATTTAATTGTGGAAAAAGCTAATTTTAGTGTTCTACATGTTCTACATCAAAAGTGAATTAAAGTAGTTGCATTACTTGTTTGAATTGAAACTTTAACCACACAAATATCCACATTTTCTATTAGTCTTAGTAAAATTTCAAGTGATTTGAATGTTGTTTAATCGAAGAGAAATAGTTAAATTTTAGATAATTTATGACATTTTTGGTTAATGCTTTTACTATTTAAAGTATGTTACTTATCAAAAGATGTTTTGTTATGAAAGTAAGTATGTCAAATATTTTGAGTATATAATGGTGCATTGAGTATGCTTTTGAGATACAATAAACTTTATACAAATTCGATTAAGTTTATATATGTGAAAACCGTATGGAAATAGGAAGGGTCCGGAGCCCTTGGGTTGAAAGTCCCTAATCACCATGGTGAAGTAATGACGGGGTGGTCACGGTCCCTAAGTGAGGAGCCCCAAAATCCGAAGGTCATGGGTGACAATCCATGGGAGAATGTCCCAGAAGTACGTGGTTGACACATATTAAATGTTTAACTATGAAGTGAAACTGATATTTTGATAAATATATTATGATTTGCTCTAGTTATTTGTTAGTTTATTTTATTGGTTTGCAAATATTTTGTATGTATTTCTATTATGCTTATATAAGTATTTGGTACTCACTCTTATTAGTGAACTTCATATATTGGTCATATTCTTTTTTGTAAAAAATAAAAATAAAATAAAAATTGTTATCTACAAGGCTTGTAGCTCACACCTACTTTTCAGAAGTTGGTGAAGGAAGCAAGGGGAAAGAAATGAGCATCACTTGGGAGCTTAATTGCTAATCTTTGCATTTAGAGACTGATTTAGTTGTTGTTGAGTTATGTCTACCTCTTTTATAATTAGATGTAATTAAGCTTAAGTTAGCCATCTTAAGTTTAATGATACGGGCATCATAGAGCCATATTCTACCATTGGAGCAAAAGATGATGATTTAAGCATGATGTCCAAGGAAAGAATGAAGGTGGTAATGCTGCTCGGGAGTTGCAAAGGCGAAACGAAGTAATTTTAGCTATTTTAGGATTACAATGGCAGTTTCGTAATTTAGTTATTTTCAGATTATAATGGCAGTTTTGTAATTATTGCTATTTCCATATTATAATGGCAATTTTGTAATTATTTCTATTTTCGGATTATATTTATTTAGGGTTAGTTTTTAGCCTTAGGATTACTTTTCTAATTATTTTATGGTCTAGATTGATCTTAACCTAACCCTAATATCTATATAAAGGGGAGGTTACTAGCTTGTTAAAACAACTTTGATTATTGATTAAATAGAATCTATTCTTGTTTTTCAACAAGACTTGTGTGTTCCAAGTGAGGATAGTTCTTCTTCTACTTGTTGCATTTGGGAATTGATCTTCTTATCAAAGGTATTTACTTTGTGGCGAATTTCAATTTCATTCTTTGCCTTCTAATTAGTATTGCTAGATACGATTGTTATCTAGAGGTGCTATTGGGCGGGTTTTTACCTAGGGTTTGTTCCATATCATCTTGTGTGTTGGGATTACAGTTTCTTTAAGCTTGGGGTTCCGCATCATTTAATTTTGGAATATTGAAGTTAACTATTTTTGTTTATTGCTTATTTGGTGATGTTAGACTTAAAAAGTTTAATTTTGGACTTGTAGTTTACAAGTGCTAGTTTATTGCTTTTCATAGTAAAAATAATGTATTTGGATGCATCATTGTTTATGTTAAATTCTAGTACTTATTTTAGATTGTTATCATCAATGGTAAAATTTGGATGTTACAGATAATGCTTGAATGTACTTGCAAATGGAAGTAATATACAGACGATCTTCAGCCCAGTTGACCTTCCCTAACCAGTAATGTCACTTTCTAAATCAATGCGGCTCAATTATTAATTTTTTCCTATTCCACATTATATTTATTTATATTTCCATTTACAAAGAAGAAAACAAACACGCAAAGAAAAAATAGAGAAAATCAATGCACCTTACAAATTTTTTTTCCCTATTCCACATTATTTTTATTCATATTTCCATTTATAAAGGAGGTCAAACAAATACACAAAGAAAAAATAGATAAAATCAATGCAGCTCAATTATTATTTTTTTCCTCTTCCACATGATAATAATGTGATATTTCATTTATCCAAAGAAGATCAAACACATACACAAAGACAAAATAGAGAAAATCAATGCACCTTACAAAGTTTTATTTTTTTTATTTTTCCTATTCCACATTATATTTATTCATATTTCCATTTCGAAAGGAGGTCAAACAGATACACAAAGAAAAAATAGATAAAGTCAATGCACATACTTATTTTTTTTTCCTATTAATTATTTTTTCCCTATTACACATTATATTTCATCATTTTTCCATTTCCAGACAAGATCAAACAAATACACAAATATAATAAATCAAAATAACTTTCGGCTTAATATCTTTCAATCTTCAAGAAGACCCATTAGCTTCCCCCAATAGCTTTCACAAAACCAACATCTAAAACCTACATATCAATAATAAAAGTATTACAAAACACAACTACAAATAGTACCATAAATTTTTGTTTGCTAAACAATTCAAGCATTATGAATACACTGGTGTGTTATGTTGGAAGCCAATGATGTGCCAGTACCAGCTGCATTGCCAGATATTGTGCAACCTAATCTGCAGCTAAAACAAGGGTCCTACATCACAAATTAAGCAGGTCATTCAACCTATATACATGTATATATAATATTGTATATATTAGAACATGTTAGTGTATATACACAATTACACACAATATAATACACACACAGTAACCTCAAATACAATGGGATGTCGGTACATATATATAGAATAACCTTAAATTGCATTATGAATCAACTGCCCTACATTTCAATTCAACATATAGAATTGACTACCCAACAGAAATAAATCATTCCACTCATATCAAAGTAAAAAACTATTGAGCTGAACTTCTGAGAATTAGAGCTACCATATGTCATTACTTGTTAGTGCAAAGTAATATCAAAGCATTACCCAAGGCAAAGTAACAAGATTGACAACATAACATAACAGTTGTATTGTGAAACTATACTAACATAAGTAAACAAACATACCATTTATGAACTCATGAAAAAAATTCATTTACAATTAAAAAGAAAAATTATTTCTATCTTTTAAAAAACAAATTAATCAGCACATTCGATTGAGATAACAAAATCAAAATAAAAAAGAGAAATAAATAAATTCTTAATTCCATTGTGACTATACAGTGTAAGATAATTCAACCCTCCTTTAAGCTATAACTAGCCATTAAGCCGAGCAGATTTCCATATTGTTATATGAACATTCAGAATAGCTTACCAATATTTCCAATATGTTCATGTTAGCTTTCTAATAAATATGTTGTATGTGTAATACCTAATGATCCCATAATCATAGTTAGAATAACAAATCAATGTAATTGAATTTATGATGTCTCAACTATCAAAATGAGTGAGAGTTTTCAACAAATAAAACTCATCTAGGGACAATATTACTGGAATAAAATGCCCATTATTAAATAATTAAATGACCATGTATCTTATGACAGGATCCGACCCACCTGGATTCTGACTGCATGACTTAATATTTCCATTAAGCCAATAAGCAGTTTTTTTTTTTCCTACCAAGCCATTAATAAGTAATATTCAACAAACGGGGAACTCTCTACTGCTAGAAATTTTATTAAAAATTTCAGCAGCATCTCGTCTGTTTTAGCAACATTCCCCAAATACAAACAGTTGCAATTCCTGCAAGGAAAACATTCCTAAACATTTATCCAATCTACAGTACACATTCCCAAACAGACCAATCCACGTCTTAGTAAACAACTCCACACTTAAACAAATATATCGTTTAAGTAAAGTGTAGCTAGACTCAATATAAAACTGAGTTGCCTACATACCACTTTAAATAGGGATCAAGCTACCTGTAGTTCTTAGAGCATATTATCACCAAATATGCCACTGTCAATCACATCAGTAAATTGATTTCACCTTTCCCACTTATCATTTTAACCATTTTTAAATCCCATTAAAGCCTTTCAAACAAATTAACAAAAATTATATCCATAGCTTGGCGGCACAATTCCTCGCCCAAGCAGTTCTCAATCACATAATTATATCATGTCTTTATGCATCCACACAATCATAATCAATTCCAGTTTCCAAACAGCCCAACAAAACCACATATATGATAAAACATCACTCTCAATCAATTTATATTACTTCACAATTACGGCTTTTCAAACACTCAAACAGCAATTCAACTAAACTCAAGCCACAGTTCTCTCAGCAATTATTTACAATTCACAGCAAGGCAATCATATAACATATTCCGCAACCGTTGTCAACAACTATGAAGTTCAATCACATAATCAAATCCTATAATCTCAGCATACCAGTTCATTTCAAAGCAATCACCAAAATATGATTACACACATATTTATATCACCAATCATCAACAATTCTTATTTAACAATTATTGACAACACCGCTCAAAATTGGATAAATTCTAAATACTCAGCCATAAAATGCGAATTCCATATCAAAACGAAGCCTGAAAAGAGCAGAATACAACCATGAATTTACCTCATCCAACCGCCGCCGGTGGAGGCCAGAAAGTGGCGGCCGAGCACTCCTAATTCGCACCGCTTACACGAACTAAATTTAGGATGAACGGATGTCAGAATCGGACTCGGGGGGTCCAAAAGAGGGGGAAAAGACCAGCCCCGCAACCGGTAACCGCCTGGATCCGGTAACCGGGGGAGAAACAGGCCCGCCGGCTTCTTCATCGTTTCTGGGGATCCACCGCGATTCACGGCCAGAAATCGGTGGAGAAAGGTGGAGGAGGACCCAGGCCTTCTTTTCCGAGCAGTGGGTTGGCCAATTTCCGCTGGAATCCGGCGATTGCACAAAAGGGGCTGACCGGGTTTTACCATTTTCCCAGCGATCTGGGCTTTACCACGGCGAGCCACCGATACCAAAGGAAGGAGGGGGTCGATAGCTCCACTTTTTGGGTGACTTTCGACCTGATCTGGCCAGAAAACCGCTGTTGCCGGGGAAGGAAGGAAGCGTGTAGGGTGGGCTACGCTGGGAGCCTTCGGGCGAGAGTGAACTGAAATTTCAAAAAATTTCTGGAAATTTAAAACCAAAGTAAGGGCAATTTCGTCATTTCTCACTCATAATATCAGCCGCTGCAAAATTACCAAAATGCCCCTCACACTATTTAAACCATATCCTCTCGGTCTTAGCTCAGAATCAAGCGTGCTACTAGTCTACAAACTCGTATCAACTAGCTCTATGCAATGGTACCACAGTCAAAACAAAACTAAAACTACAGAAAAAGTCAACTTGGGGCCCACTTACGGTCAAACTTGGTCAAATTTGGAAATTTTTTTATCTTTTCCCAGGACAGGGGTGTTACACCTTATCATTTCAAAAACAAAAATTCATACAAAACTTCAAACGCAAAATTAAAATGAAGCAAAAATGAAAAATAAAAAATGAATCTTTTTCATTTATGTTACATGTTGTGGACCTTCAACGTTTCACCTCAACATTTTTAAAAATCTCAAAAATGCATGATTCCAAATTTTGAAGGAATTCCTACAAAGATAATTAAAAAAGTTGAAAAAAATTTCCTACCAAAGATGACAAAGGAGGAGACTGAGATGGAGAGATTACCTTGGTTAAAAGGGAGACTAGTTTTGCGACTTGCTACAGAGAATAGGCATACAAGAGTGTTGTAGATGCAAAAGTGATGCGGAACCCCAAGCTTAAAAAAACTGTAATCCCAACACACAAGATGATATGGAACAAACCCTAAGTAAAAACTCGCCCTATAGCACCTCTAGATAACAATTGTATCTAGCAACACTAATTAGAAGGCAAAGAATGAAATTGAAATTCGCCACAAAGTAAATACCTTTGATAAGAAGATCAATTCCCAATGCAACAAGTAGAAGAAGAACTATCCTCACTTGGAACACACAAGTCTTGTTGAAAACAAGAATAGATTCTATTTAATCAATCATCAAAGTTGTTTACAAACTAGTAATCTCCCCTTTACATAGAGATTAGGGTTAGGTTAAGAATCAATCTAGACCATAAAATAATTAGGAAAGTAATCCTAAGGCTTAAAACTAACCTTAAATAAATATAATCCGAAAATAAAAATAATTACAAAACTGCCATTATAATATGGAAATAGCAATAATTACGAAACTGCCATTATAATCCGTAAATAGCTAAATTACGAAACTGCCATTGTAATCCGAAAATAGCTAACATTACGTCGTTTCGTCTATGCAACTCCCGAGCAACATTACCACCTTCATTCATTGCTTAAAACATCATCTTTTGCTTCAATGATAGAATATGGCATTATGATGCACGTTTCATTCCCTTCCTTTTCAAAAAGATTCGTCCTCGAATCTGAATCCATATCGAAAGGAAAAATATCAAAAACATTAAAAATAGTGGACTCATTGTACTCTGTAACACCACACTCTCTCTCCAACCAATATTGTCTCCAATTTAGCCACCGCACTTCAGACGGTATGGAGTTTTTGATCAGACTTCCCAGGGGGTCATCCATCCTAGGAATGCTCCCATTGGAGCACGCTTAACCCCAGAGTTCTTCCAACTCTGAAGCCAAACGCTCTGAAAAGGCCTTGGTTGTTAAGAGAGTGCTCACTTTACATTTGAACCATTACCACATGACCCCTTTCCACACCCGGGTGATGTGGGATTGGACACCAATCTCTGCCAGTAAGGTAGCCTGCCAGTACCCCCTACACCCGCCCACACTTACCCTAGCTTTTGGATCCAATCTCTGCCAGTAAGGTAGCCTGCCAGTGCCCCCTTACACCCGCCCACACTTACCTTGGCTCCGGATCCTGGTCGTTACAATCCACCCCCCTTGGGGCCCAGCGTCCTCGCTGGCACATTTCCGGCCGGGTACAGGCTCTGATACCAAGCTGACAAAGCTGACAGGACTCGCCCCGGAAATTCCTCCAGAATAACCAGAGAGGCCCCGCCTGAGGAAGATTCCACCAGAACCCTTCGGGGCAGCCGACAGAATCCTCCTCCGAAAAGGGGTTTAATAAACAATAAAACCATAAATAGGACTAAAGATGATAAGATATGCATTGCAACAAATAAGTAGTTGTGCTGAAATAAATAACATAACAGTTTAGGGAGAAGGTAGGAATGACAGAATCACAAGTGAGATAAACAAAATATAAATGATACAAATCCAACAATGAACAGAATAAAAGGAACAGGGTCTAATACATAAGTAGAAGTAGTAGCGGAAGTCGAGTGCGAATGCGATGCCGACGGTAGCTCACGAGGACCTGCAACTAGGACCTAGGGAGCGAAGTTAAAAAAAAAAACACAAAACGTGAGATATAAAATCTCAGTGAGTGCTCCTAGATAACTACAAAATACAAGTTTAATAGTTAAAATCCTTTACACTCAAACCTCACGTCACTCAGTTGAAAGGTTCCCCGTTTTGAAAATCATTTCGCAAACCCTTGGTTTAATCCCCAAAATCACTAAATCATTATAAAATAGTTTATGGGGCGAAAACGTAATTTAAAACGATCATTGAAAACACGAATCAATCACTAAAACCATAAATACAATCTCAACAAGAAACATTTAGATTAATTTGTAAAACATATTTGTATAAAATGGCAAGTAAAAACATTTGTTAAATCCAAAACTGATTTAAAACCAAATACCATGGGCTCTAACCCATAATTTCAAAATCCACAATCTAAAACCATGATGCAAAATCCATGAATACAAAATCATAACTGCAACCGTGAATCGAAAATCATATAAATCAAATCATATAAATCCAATCCATATAAATCCAAATCGTAAAAATCAAAATCATATAAATCCAATCCATATAAATCCAAATCGTATAAATCCAAATCGTATAAATTCAATCCATATAAATCCAAATCGTATAAATCCAAATCATATAAATCAACCCATATAAATCCAAATCGTATAAATCCAGATCGTATAAATCAATTCGTATAAATCCAAATCCAGTACCACATCGCAGTATCGTGCCGTGTGACCCTCAGCGTCCTGATGGCGTCACAGGCGGGGGAGGGGGGTAAACTCATCACAACGAACCGGCGTCCCAAATCCGTCATGGCAGGATCCTCATCATCTCTCTCCCGACACGTGTCCGCAGCAGAGAATGGCATAATACATATAGCGCACATAATAATCCAATATCTCAATCAACATCTCGATACCGTGTGGTACTCCTCAAAACCAAATCCAAAATCCTCCATCATTGAATATCAACAATTTTTCAAATCCTTTTACTTTTAAACAAATTTCCAAAATCTTCCTTTTGAAAAATTTTACGAAAACAATCAAATATTTCGCATATCATAAAATTGCCCCAAAATTCTTAAATTCCACAAAAGCCATAATTTTTCTTTAAATCACCAATTTACACAAAATTGTAAAATATCCAAAATATCAAAATCACCGATAACCATTTAAAACACAATCTCATTAAAATTCCATTAAAATCACAAATGCATATATAGTTTTAAATCATCAATAATTTAAATCAGAATATAATATATTTAATAAGCATAATTTAAATGCGCAAGAAATTTCAATCAAAACAAATCATATGCGATTAAATCATAATAATATATAATCCCAAAATGATTTAGAAAATAAATGCACTCACTGGTCTGACGCGTGCTCCTGCTGGATCTCCGGTCTAGCCCTCGAACGTGCACGAACACCTAAAATAAATTACCAAAACACTCTTTAAATCATCGAAACTAACCAATGGCTCAAAGGAGTCCTCTAAGTCTCCAATTACAAGTTTAAAACACTAATTACAAGATTGCCCAGCAATTTCAATAATTACGAAAATACCCCAATATTTTCAAAAATTATGAAAATGTCCCAAATCGGTAAAAATCCCAAAAATACACGGACTTTCCCGTTTCAAATTCGATTTCAGCAAACTTTATACCGAAACGAAATTGAAGATGCAAGGAACGAGAATCTACCTTCAATTTCAAGATTCGTCCTCGCCAATGGTCGGAATTGATCCCGGAAGATCGAACCTCGGCCGGGATTGTGCGTTTTTGAATCCAACCAAAATTGGACCAAATCGAAGGTACAGCAAGCTTGCCCATGACCCCCTGAACGTGTTGGGACGGGAGGCGAGCACTCACTCGCCGGAAAAGGAGGAGATCGGCGGCGGCGCGTGGAGGAAGACGGCGGCGGCTGTGGGCGGCGCGTGAGGCGGTCGTCGGAGCTTGGGAAACTTCAGATCTAGTCGCCGGCGTGCTCTGAAGCTCGTGGTGGTGGCTGTGTCATCCCACTCGCCGGCGATCGGAGTAGATCTAGGTGGAAAGGTGGCTGTCGCGGGTGGTTTTTCCGAGACTTCGCCGTCGTTTTTCGACGTGATACGGTAGTCTCCGTTGTCAATCTTGGTACCAAAATGTAGATCGTCGCACCAGCTTTCCAACGGTACCAAGCACGCTCCCTAACTCCACCGAAACAGGGAGATATGGCCGTCCAAAGGTGGTGTCGCAACAGTGCACGGTTGCACGGGTTGCACGAGCCCTCGGTCTCGCTGCAATTTCTGGCGATCTGGGTCGTTTCACGGTGAACCACCGGTACGAGGAGGAAGAGGAGGTTGCCAGCATCGATTTATGGGTGGTGGTCGGCCAACTCCGGCCACGGTGCGGCGGCTGTCGGCGTGGGAAGGAGGGGCGCGGTGAAGGGAAAAGTCAGGTGAGGTCTGGAAAATTTCAGACTTGGCCAAAATTTAAAGATGCAGACAGGGGCAAAATGGTCATTTCCCATCCAAAATATCAGTCCTTGCCAAATTACCAAAAAGCCCTTCGCACTAAAATGACCATAACTTCCTGGTCTTAACTCCGAATTAAGCGTACTACTAGTCTACGGATTCGTATCGACTAGCTTTACGCAACGGTACCAAAGTCAAAGCCAAAATAAAACCACACAAAAAGTCAACTCCGAGCCCACTCAAGGTCAAACTGGTCAAACTTGAATATTTTATTATTTTTCTCAAAACGGGATGTTACAACTCACCCTGAAGGGCGATTTTGTATGCGTTGTCCTTTACTCTTTCAAGCACTTGAAAAGGTCCATTGCCTCTAACATCCAACTTAGACTTCCTAAGGTTGAAAAACCTTTTCTTCCTTACATATACCCAAACCCAATGTCCTGGTTTGAATATCCTCCATGTGTCATCCCATAAAACTTTCCCAAAGGGACTCAAAAATTCCACATCCCTATCATATTTAATAGTTCTAGGCACTCCATGCAATTTTGATTCTTCATCAAAGTCCTGCAATAAAGAGACAAAAACACTAGGCAAATCCGGGTTAAGGTTAGTTTCACAAAGCAAAACTTCTCGAAACCTCACTAATAATATTACTTTCTTGCCTAAGAATGCACTACTAATTTCTCTCTCTTTTGCATTAAAACTCTTTTTCTTTTCACTCATCTCACTTTTTTCTATTGCACTTTCCTCTTTATTTTTCTTACTAGTGCAATCACTCACCATTGGGCCTTTATTTATAATATTTTCACTTTTGGCCTCTTTACACTCAATTTTTTTATTTGTCTCACTTCCCAAATCTCCATGTGAACTTTTGGATAATTTCAATTGTTCAAAATACATCTCCATTGGAGATAAATGTGCAAGTGTGACTTTCTTTTCATTATGCTCATGTCTCCTAGCCCTTGGTTCCTCCCTCCATGTGCGTCTCCTCATGGAATGATTTGAGACTTCATCATCATCGGAACCCATTGGCTCTATATCTCTAGTTCGTAAACCATCTCTCCCTAGGTTATTTGTGGCGGTCATAAATACTTCACTTACGTTATCATTTAGCTCATCCACCTTCATCTCTTTGTAATACTCCTCTACGGACCTAGACCCTTGTGTGAGTCTCTGCAACTTTTGATGAAGCTCCTTATAGTAATAAGATGGTACAAACCTCTTCCTCATAATTCTCTTCATCTTATCCCAAGTTGAGATCGGATCTTCTCTATATCTCATCCTTGACTGTATAAGTTGTTCCCACCAAACTAGAGCATAGTCGGTGAACTCCACTGCAGCTAGTTGAACCTTCTTCTCCTCAGAGTAATTGTGACAATCAAATATTAACTCTACCTTTTTTTCCCATTCCAAGTATGCCTCGGCATCACTTCTTCCCTTGAATGGTGGAATGTGCATCTTAATGGAACTTAGGTTGTGATCCCTTCCTCCTCTTGGCTCCTCTCTCTTAGGTCTTCTCCTTACCATTTGAACTTCATACTCTTCTTCATCGGAAACATTCACTTCTTGTCTCATGTGTCGTGTTCCCTCCCTTCTAGTATTATTGGACATGGCCATGGTCATCTCCCTCATTTGCTCCATCATCTCATCCATTCTAGATTTCAATGCTTCTTCCATCCTAAAAGTCAATCTCTCTTCCATCCTAGAAGTCAATCTCTCTTCCATCATTCTATACTCACCCTCCAAAGATTGCCGTAAGAGTTTTGGATCCGGTGTTGCCACTTGCTCTTCTTCTGAAGTAGAAACTCCTTTTCTGTCTCTTTAAGACATTCTTACACACTCGCTTACGTGTTTAACTCAACAATGGTAAACCCTCGTGTTTCACACAAATTTGGCTTTTGCCTTTTATATGCTCAACAAGTTGCACTTCAGAACCAATTATTTTAAACAAAAATATAAAACTAAAGTAGCAAATTTCAAAATTAAAACCTAACAATAAAAGCTAGTTAAATTATAGAGCAAAATTGGCACCAAAAAAAAGGACAAAAGAGTAATGAAACAAATAATAATTACTCTATGAAATTAACACAATGAGAATAGGAAACTAAACAAATTTAGAATAGGATAGTATGAAAATAAGAAACTATGAGAATAGGAAACAAATTAAATTAAGAATAGGAAAGTAAGAAAATAAGAAACTATGAGAATAGGAAACAAATTAAATTGAGAATAGGAAAGTAAGAAAACTTAGGAAATATGCAATAATAAAAATCAGAAATCAATTAGGAATAAGTAACTTTCCTAATATTCAAGCAACCAATCTCAATATTACAACTTTCTATTATTTTTATTTTATTTTTTTTTTTTTTGTGCTACGATTTTTTTTTTGTATATATAATCAGATTCTTCTTTGTCTGCTTTTTTTTTTTTTTTGGTACAATTTTTTTTTTTACGATTTTTTTTTCAGGTACTAAAACACCAAGAATAATGAAGAACACGAAGAACTCAAGAACAAAAGAAAAAAAAAACTCAGAAACAACAAGCTAATCAAAGACTCCAAAAAGAAAAAAAAAACAAAGAACAAGATAAATAGGAATTTATCTTGGCCTTGCTCTGATACCAAATGATGCGGAACCCCAAGCTTAAAGAAACTGTAATCCCAACACACAAGATGATATGGAACAAACCCTAGGTAAAAACCCGCCCTATAGCACCTCTAGATAACAATTGTATCTAGCAACACTAATTAGAAGGCAAAGAATGAAATTGAAATTCGCCACAAAGTAAATACCTTTGATAAGAAGATCAATTCCCAAATGCAACAAGTAGAAGAAGAACTATCCTCACTTGGAACACACAAGTCTTGTTGAAAACAAGAATAGATTCTATTTAATCAATCATCAAAGTTGTTTACAAACTAGTAACATCCCCTTTACATAGAGATTAGGGTTAGGTTAAGAATCAATCTAGACCATAAAATAATTAGGAAAATAATCCTAATGCTTAAAACTAACCCTAAATAAAAATAATCTGAAAATAGAAATAATTACAAAACTGCCATTATAATATGGAAATAGCAATAATTATGAAACTGCCATTATAATCCGAAAATAGCTAAATTACGAAACTGCCATTGTAATCCGAAAATAGCTAAAATTACGTCGTTTCGTCTATGCAACTCCCGAGCAACATTACCACCTTCATTCCTTGCTTAAAACATCATCTTTTGCTTCAATGGTAGAATATGGCACTATGATTCCCTTATCAAAAAAAGAAATGATGGTGTTTTCTTTTGGGTGAAATCGGAGATAGTAGGGGGCGGAGGAAGAGAACGGGGGCAGAGATTAACTTAAATCAGGGTGGCGGATGCAGAACGGGAGCGGCGGAGATTTACTAATTTATGAAATTATGACTTCGTGTTTAGAGAATGAGAGATTAGGGCAGACATCGGGGGTATAACCGGGATTGCCTAATAATTCAGGGGTAAATTTGAAAATGTACACGTTTCAATTTCAAAAAACTTGACTGGAATTAATCTTTATCGGTTGTTCCCAATAGGGAGTTCATGGCTGGAATCCTACAGGGGTTTCACTTGAGTTTATCTTGCAACAACATTGGTCCTCCTACTAGCAAAGGAGACCATAAATTGAGAATGATAAAAAAAAAAAAAGCAAAGCTTTAATTTTATCAACTAGGAAACAATTTTGGTCCAAGCAATCACCACCAGGAGATTGAAGAAGACGCATAGCTTATTGGCAATCACTGACAATATCACCTCCACTAAACCCCACCTGTACAAATAACAATAAGGCTTTTTTGACAGCCAACAGTTCAATCAACAAAGGACTACTATATTGCATAAACAATTTTGCAAGAGCCGCCATTAATTCACCTTGAGAATTATGAATCACAACATCCACTCACTTCCACCCAAAATGCACCATCCACATTGATTTTCACTTTATCTTCACTTGAGGGTTTCCAAGAAACCAGTTGCTGCGTATAATTTCGCACCTTATGCACCAGTTGATTAGCTTCTTTGAATTCCACGTGCAAACTCAAGACACCATATAAAAGTTTTTGGTCCTCCAAAGCAATGCCACCATGCACAACAGAATTCCTAAGATTCCAAATAATGGAAGATAAAATGGCAAAAAGCGCTTTTAGTAACACCAATAGAGCCCATTGACAGATATTTGAAAAAGAATCTTACACACATCTCTTAAAGCCCCGTAAGAATCCATTCAGTTCCATAAAACTTGAGCTTTATGACAACTCCATAAAGCATGTAGCACCTTTTCTGCTCCACAATAGCACAACAGACAAATTCGATCAGCTTGAATTTTCCTTTTACATAGCTTAAAAGCTCAAGGAAATACAGAATAGCAAGCACGCCAAAGAAACAGTTTTATTCAATTAGGAATATGCAAATGCCAAATATCACCCCACCAAGTAAGAGATGACATATCACTTAGACCACTTAAAAAAAGCACCACTGCCCAACTTACGAGCTACCCAATAGCCTACTCAAATAAACACAAGAATTAGTAAAGTGCCAAGCAAGCCGATCATTGTAAGCCAAACCTCCATTTGGAATGGAACTAATTATCTCAACTACATATGGAGAAAGAGCTGATTTTATTAGAGGAGCATTCCAACCACCAGAAGCATAAAGTAATTCAGCAACATGAGTTTGTTCACCAAGTAATGGGGGTGATAAAACCTTCAATGAACATGAATTTCGGAACCAATTATCCTGATAAACCCGAACAGCAGCTCCATCACCTATAGACCATATACTGCCACTCTTCAATACCTCTCGAATAAGCTTCTCCAAAGATAAAATGGTTTAGTACCAAATCTAGCATCCCAAAACACATTATTTAGAATGTACTTAGATTTTAAAACCTTGATGGCCAAAGAAAAGGGATAGTGAATTAGCCTCCAGCATTGCTTTGCTACTAGCTTTGTTGAATTCCTCTAAATAGCAAAATCCAAGGCCACCAAGAGATTTTTGCTGGCAATGCATCATCCAGCTTATCCAATGAATACCTTTGCTACCCCCTGAGGAACCCACCAAAATTTAGCAATTAATCCATTTAGATCATTATCAAACCTTTAGGAGTTTAAAAACAGACATACAATAGGTTGGAATAGCTTGAGCCACAACTTTAACATTTCCTTTTCAGCACCAATAACATCTTCTCTTTCCATCCCGTTAATTTCTTCAGAACACCGATTCTTCAAAGATTGAAACACCTAAAGTTTTTTTCCTTCCAATAAAGAATGGCAAACCTAAATATTTCGAATGGCCACCAATTCCAGAAATGCAAAATTGTTATTTGACAAACTCTTGTAAAGAAGAATGGATATTGGGACAAATAGTCACCTCTGTCTTATCTAGATTGATTTGTTCTCCATAAGAACTCTCATTTTTGCTCAATAAACTTAAAATAACATGGCATCAATGCTCAGAAGCTTTTGTTAATAATAAACTATCATCAGCAAAAAAATAGATGGGAGAGAACAGGGCAACTAAAGGCCATTTTTAAACCCTGTAAATTACCTAAAGAAATAGGATGTTTCATAAGACTAGCAAGTCCTTTAGAACATATGAGAAACAAATAGGGAATAAAAGATCCCTCTATCTAAGGCCATGTTCCAGTACAATTTTTCCATAAGATTCACCATTAATTAAAACAAAGTAACTTACAATGGAAACACATCTCATAATCAGCACAACCCAAGTAGGAGCGAACCCCATCGACAACATCATTTGCCGAAGGAAAATCCATTCAACCCGATCATATGCTTTATTCATATCCAACTTCAAAGCCATGTAAAAATCCTCCTGATGTGATGCGGAACCCCAAGATTAAAGAATCCAAAACCCCAAACACACAAGAAATATTGAACAGTAATTGGAAACAAGAACCCGCCCTACCAAACCCATAGATAACTTGTATCTAAAAACGTGGATTAGAAGGCTAGGGAAATAACCCGCCCTACCAAACTCTTTGATCTTCTTAGGTCGAGAACGTGTCACTGGTCCACTTGGCAATGTAATGTCCTTATCACGAACATCCATGCTAGAAGAGTACTCAATGCCCCCATCATGATGCGGGCATCATAGAGTCATATTCTAGCATTGAAACAAAATATGATGACATCATCTTACCTAGTAAACCAGTGATGCGTTCTCGAGTTAAGAAGATCAAAGAGGGAATGCTTGGACTTGTGAAAATAATTATGGATGAAGATCGATTCAAGTTTCCAAATGATTTGAACACTTTTCCGAGGCCTAATGATGATTTAAGCATGTTGTCCAAGCAAGGGATGAAAGTCGTAATGATGCTCGAGAGTTGCGGAGACGAAACGGCGTCATTTTAAAAATAAACAACTTAGAATGGCAATTTCGTAATTTTAGCTATTTTCGGATGATAATGGCAGTTTCGTAATTTAGCTATTTTTCGATTATAATGACAGTTTTGTAATTTTTGCTATTTTCGTTTTTAGGGTTAGTTTTCAACCTTATGATTACTTTCTTAATATTTAATGGTTTAGATTGATTCTTGATCTAACCCTAGTCCTTATATAAAGGGAGATCAATTCTTTTGTAAGACAAATTTGAGTTTTTAATCAATTGAGAGAATTAATTTTCTTATTGCTCCCAGGAGTGTTCTTGCAAGGTGAGGAATCAATTTCTTCTTCTTATTGCATTAGGAGTTGAATTATCTTATCAAAGTAGAAATACTTTGTGGCGATTATTCTTCTCTTTCCCTAGCCTTCTAATCCACGTTTTTAGATACAAGTTATCTAAGGGTTTGGTAAGGCGGGTTCTTGTTTCCAATTGCTATTCAATATTTCTTGTATGTTTGGGGTTTCGGATTCTTTAATCTTGGGGTTCCGCATCAATTGGTATCAGAGCATTGGTTGAAATAAGTACCTATCTATCTTTGTTTTCAATTTCCTTGTGTTCTTCGTTCATAATACTTTGACTTCCAAAAGAAAAAAAAAAGTTGTGTTTGATCCGTGCGTTTTTTTTTTTTTTATCTTGTTGATTTGGGGTGTTTTTTTATTCAAAGAAGAGAACAAGTAAAAAAAAATAAAAAATTTCCGAATTTTGTTTTATTTTCTTTTTCTTTAGGGTAATATTTGCTTTCCATTACTCTAATTCTTATTTTTTTGCTTTTCTTTTGATCTACTTTCTTTCTTTGGTTAGGTTTTGAGATTGTGATAATTGTTTTTCTTGCTTTGATTTGTTGTGTTTAACTCTAAAGTGCAACTTGATTCTGGAGATTGTGAGTGGTAAAAGGCTTGAGTGGTGAGCACATTGAGGGTAAAAGCCAAAATTGTGTGAAACACGAGCGTAGTTACCATTAAAAAGAGTGAAACACGTGAGGGAGAGAAGTAAGGATTTTCTTTTTACTAATCTTGTCTTGTAGAAACTAAGATGTCAAGAAGAGAAGGAAAAGAAGCCGCTCATTCAGAGCAAGAGCACAAAAAGGAGATGACACTGGACATGAAGCTCTTATACAAGGCCTTCACAGGAGAATTGCGGAGGTTAAACATGAAGATGGATGAATTAAATGATAAGGTAAATGAAGTCTCTATGACCGCCACAAATAACCCAAGAAGAGATGGTTCGCGGACTAGAGATATCGAACTATCGGTTTCCTAGGATGATGATGATATGGGCATCATAGTGCCATATTCTACCATTGGACTAGCCTTCTAATTAGTGTTGCTAGATACAATTGTTACCTAGATGTGCTATAGGGCGGGTTTTTACCTAGGGTTTGTTCTATATCATCTTGTGTGTTGGGATTACAGTTTCTTTAAGCTTGGGGTTCCGCATCATTTGGTATCAGAGCAAGGCCAAGATAAATTGCTATTTATCTTGTTCTTTGTTTTTCTTTTTGGAGTCTTTGATTAGCTTGTTGTTTCTGCGTTTTTTTTCCTTTTGTTCTTGAGTTCTTTGTGTTCTTCATTGTTATTGGTGTTTTAGTACCCAAAAAAAATCGTAAAAAAATAAAATCGTACCAAAAAAAAACAGAAAAAGAGGAATCTGATTATATATACAAAAAAAAAAAAGAATTGAAAGTTGGAATATTGAGATTGGTTGCTTAAATATTAGGAAAGTTACTTATTCCTAATTGATTTCTGATTTTTATTATTCCATATTTCCTACTTTCCTAATTTATTTGTTTCCTATTCTCATAGTTTCTTATTTTCTTACTTTCCTATTCTCAATTTAATTTGTTTCCTATTATCATAGTTTCTTATTTTCTTACTTTCCTATTCTCAATTTAATTTGTTTCCTATTCTCATAGTTTCTTATTTTCTTACTTTCCTATTCTTAATTTAATTTGTTTCCTATTCTCGTAGTTTCTTATTTTCATACTTTCCTATTCTAAATGTGTTTAGTTTCCTATTCTCATTGTGTTAATTTCATAGAGTAATTATTATTTGTTTCATTACTCTTTTGTCCTTTTTTTTTTGCCAATTTTGCTCTAGAATTGAACTTGCTTTTATTGTTAGGTTTTAATTTTGAAATTTGCTACTTTGGTTTTATATTTTTGTTTAAGATAATTGGTTCTGAAGTGCAACTTGGTTAACAAGACTTGAGTGGTAAAAGGCTTGAGTGGTGAGCATATAAAGGGTAAAAGCCAAATTTGAGTGAAACACGAGAGTTTACTATTTTTGAGTTAAACACGTAAGGGAGTGTGTAAGAATGCCTAAAAGAGACGGAAAGAGAGTTTCTACTTCGAAAGAAGAACAAGTGGCAACACCGGATCCAAAGCTCTTACGACAATCTTTGGAGGGTGAGTATAGAAGGATGGAAGAGAGATTGACTTCTAGGATGGAAAAAGCATTGAAATCTTGGATGGATGAGATGATGGAGCAAATGAGGGAGATGACCATGGCGATTTCCAATAATACTAGAAGGGAGGGAACACGACACATGAGACAAGAAGTAAATGTTTCCGATGAAGAAGAGTATGAAGTTCAAACTGTAAGGAGAAGACCTAGGAGAGAGGAGCCAAGAGGAGGAAGGGATGACCACCTAAGTTCCATTAAGATGCACATTCCACCATTCAAGGGAAGAAGTGATGCCGAGGCATACTTGGAATGGGAAAAGAAGGTAGAGTTAATTTTTGATTGTCACAATTACTCTGAGGAGAAAAATGTTAAACTAGCCGCAGTGGAGTTCACCGACTATGCTCTAGTTTGGTGGGAGCAACTTATACAATCAAGGAGGAGGTATAGAGAAGATCCGGTCTCAACTTGGGATGAGATGAAGAGAATTATGAGGAAGAGGTTTGTACCATCATATTTCTATAGAGAGCTTCATCAAAAGTTGCAGAGACTCACACAATGATCTAGGTCCGTAGAAGAGTATTACAAAGAGATGGAGATGATTATGATAAGGGCCAACATTGAAGAGGATAGAGAAGATACAATGGCAAGATTTCTAAGTGGGATGACCAAAGATATTGCCAAGGTGGTGGATCTACATCCATATGTAGAGATGGAAGAAATGGTCAACATGGCTATTAAAGTGGAAAAGTAATTGAGAAGTGAAGGGTCATCAAAAGGGTTTTCAAGCTCTAATTCAAAGTGGGGTTCCAATTCGAAGTGGAACAAGTATGACGACAAGAAGAGAGAAAAGAACTTGGAGACCAAAGAGAAAGTTGGAGATGCATCCAAGTTCAAGGATAAGAGTGCCAACCCAACAAAAGGTACTTCTACTCCTAATACTTCTAGTACTTCTAGACATAGGGAAATAAAATGTTTTAAATATCAAGGGTTTGGGCATATTGCTTCCGAATGTCCAAATAGGAAAACTATGTTGATGAGGGGTAATGAAGTAATGTCGGAGTCTGAGTCCGATGAGGAAAGGCCACCAATAAAGTATGATTCTAGTGAGGATGAGGATGTAGAGTATCCCGTGGTTGGAGAGTCCCTAGTTATTATGAGGGTTTTAAATTTGAAGGTGAAGGAAGAGGGACTAGAACAAAGGGAGAATATTTTTCATACTAGATGTTTTGTGGGTGATAAAACATGTACTTTAATAATTGATGGGGGTAGTTGTGCTAATGTTGCTAGTACTACTTTGGTTGAGAAGTTGGGACTAGTATGTGAAAAACACCCGAACCCTTATAGGTTACAATGGTTGAATGATAGTGGGGAGATTAAGGTAAATAAGAGAGTGAAAGTTGCACTTTCTATTGGAAAGTATAGTGATGAGGTTTTGTGTGATGTAGCACCTATGCAAGCGGGGCATATTTTGTTGGGTAGACCATGGCAATCCGATAGGAGGACTATCCATGAAGGTTTTAAGAATATGTATTCTTTTGAGCACAATGGAAAGAAAGTCACACTTGCACCATTATCTCCGAAAGAGGTGTATCTAGAATAATTGAAACTATATAAAGTTTCCCATGGGGATTTGGGAAGTGAGGCAAATAAAAAAGTTGAGTGTAAAGAGGCCAATAGTGAAAATAATATAAATAAAGGCCCAGTGGTGAGTGATTGCATTAGTAAGAAAAATAAAGAGGAAAGTGCAATAGAAAAAAGTGAGATGAGTGAAAAGAAAAAGAGTTTTAATGCAAAAGAGAGAGAAGTCAGTAATGCATTCTTAGGCAAGAAAGGAATATTATTAGTGAGGTTTCGAGAAGTTTTGCTTTGTGAAACTAACCTTAACCCCGATTTGCCTAGTGTTTTTGTCTCTTTATTGCAGGACTTTGATGAGGAATCAAAATTGCGTGGAGTGCCTAGAACTATTAAATATGATAAGGATGTGGAATTTTTGAGTCCCTTTGGGAAAGTTTTATGGGATGACACGTGGAGGATATCCAAACTAGGAGATTGGGTTTGGGTATATTTAAGGAAGAAAAGGTTTTTCAACCTTAGGAAGTCTAAGTTGGATGCTAGAGGCAATGGACATTTTCAAGTGCTTGAAAGAGTAAAGGACAATGCATACAAAATCGCCCTTCAAGATGAGTACAATGAGTCCACTATTTTTAATGTTTCTGATATTTTTCCTTTCGATATGGATTCAGATACGAGGACGAATCTTTTTGAAGAGGAAGGGAATGATACGGGCATCATAGTGCCATATTCTACCATTGGAGCAAAAGATTATGTTTTAAGCATGATGTCCAAGCAAGGAATGAAGGTGGTAATGCTGCTCGGGAGTTGCATAAACGAAACGACGTAATTTTAGCTATTTTCGGATTATAATGGCAGTTTCATAATTATTGCTATTTCCATATTATAATGGCAGTTTTGTAATTATTTCTATTTTCGGATTATTTTTATTTAGGGTTAGTTTTAAGCCTTAGGATTACTTTCCTAATTATTTTATGGTCTAGATTGATTCTTAACCTAACCATAATCTCTATATAAAGGGGAGGTTACTAGCTTGTAAAACAATTATGATTATTGATTAAATAAAATCTATTCTTGTTTTCAACAAGACTTGTGTGTTCCAAGTGAGGATAGTTCTTCTTCTACTTGTTGCATTGGGAATTGATCTTCTTATCAAAGTTATTTACTTTGTGACGAATTTCAATTTCATTCTTTGCCTTCTAATTAGTGTTGCTAGATACAATTGTTATCTAGAGGTGCTATAGGGCGAGTTTTTACCTAGGGTTTGTTCCATATCATCTTGTGTGTTGGGATTACAGTTTCTTTAAGCTTGGGGTTCCGCATCAGATGAAGTCTCAAATCATTCAATGAGGAGACGTCCAAGGAGGGAGGAAACAAGGGCTAGGAGACATGAGCCGAGAGAAAGGAGGGACGACAACATAAGCTCGATAAAGATGCAAATACCACAATTCAAGGGGAGACATGACGCTGAAGTATATTTGGAGTGGGAAAGCAAGGTTGAACTAATTTTTGCTTGCCACAACTACTCGGATGAGAAGAAGGTAAGACTCGCGGCTGTATAGTTTACCGATTATGCTTTGGTTTGGTGGGAACAATTATTGCAGACTAGGAGGAGATATGGTGAAGATCCAATTGTAACTTGGGGCGACATGAAAAGGGTGATGAGAAGAATATTTGTACCATCTTCTTATTACCGGGAGGTACACCAAAAGTTGCAGTGGCTCTCCCTAGGAACAAGGACAGTAGAAGAGTACCACAAGGAGATGGAGATGCTCCTAATCCGAGCCAACATAGATGAGGAACGAGAGGCTTCCATGGCTCGATTCTTAAGTGGACTCAATAGAGAGATTGCCGACACTGTGGAACTATATCCATATGTAGAGATAGAAGACTTGGTGAACATGGCAATCAAGGTGGAAAAGCAACTTAAAAGCAAAGGGACTACTCGAAGCTTCTAAAATTCCAACTCTAAATGGAATTTAAAGTGGGAGAAACCTGAGGACAAAAAAAAGAGCTTCGATTTCAAGAATAAGGATAAGAGTGCCAGCACACCTAAAGGTACTCCTAATTCTTCTTCTTCTTCTACTTCCACTACTAGACATAGGGAGATAAAGTGTTTTAAATGTCAAGGGTTATGACATATTGCTTCTGAATGTCCTAATAAGAAGACTATGTTGTTGAAGAGTAATGAAATTGTTTCGGAGTCTGAGAATGATAGTGATAATGAGGTGCCACCATTGGAGGATAATTCTAGTGATGAGGAGAACATAGAGTATGCTATGAGGGGAGAGTCTCTAGTTGTTAGGCGAGCCTTAAACCTTAAAGTTAAGGAGGAGAGTCTAGAGCAAAGGGAGAATATCTTTCACACTAGATCTATGGTGGGTGGAAAAATTTGTAGTTTGATAGTGGATGGAGGAAGTTGTGCCAATGTAGCTAGCACTACTTTGGTAGAGAAATTGGGCTTAAAATGTGAGAAGCATCATAATCCCTATAGGTTACAATGGTTGAATGACAGTGGAGAAGTGAAAGTAACCAAACAAGTTAAGGTTGCTTTCGAAATTGGAAAGTATGTTGATGAGGTTGTGTGTGATGTAGTACCTATGCAAGCCGGACACATTTTGTTGGGTAGGCCGTGGCAATTCGATAGGAGAGTTGTTCATGATGGGCATAGGAATAGGTATGCTTTTGAGTACAAGGGGAAGAAGCACACCCTAGCACCTCTATCTCCAAAAGAGGTGTACCTTGATCAATTGAAGATGAATAAACTACAAATGAGGATATGGTAGTGAGACTAACAAAAAGAATGAGGGAAAAGAGGCCATGAGAGAAAAGAATAAAAATAAAGGCCCAATGGAGAGTCAAAACACTTGTGAGAAAAACATGAGTGAAATGAGGAGTGAAAAGAAAAAGAATTTCTATGCAAAAATGAGAGATGTAAAAGAAGCATGCTTATGCAAGAGAGCCCTAGTTCTCGTGAGGTTTAGGGAGTTTTATTTTTCTGAAGCTAACCATAGCCCATGTTTGCCTAGTGTTTTTGTTTCTTTGTTGAAGGAATTTGAAGAAGTTTTCCCGGAGGAATTGCCCAGAGGATTACCACCAATAAGGGGCATTGAACATCAAATAGACTTGGTGCCTGGAGCGAGCCTTCCAAACCGACCGACATATATAAGCAACCCTGAGGAAACGAAGGAACTTCAAAGGCAAGTGGAGGAGCTATTGGCATTAGGATATGTGCGGGAAAGCTTAAGCTCATGTGCTGTACCGGTGTTGTTGGTTCCTAAGAAGGATGACACGTGGAGAATGTGCATGGATTGCAGAACCATCAACAAGATTACGGTAAAGTATCGTTTCCCTATACCTAGGTTAGATGACATGTTGAATGAATTGCATGGTTCTTGTGTGTTCACTAAAATAGACTTGAAAAGTGGATACCACCAAAATAGGATGAAACTTGGGGATGAATGGAAAACTGCATTTAGGAATAAGTATGGTTTATATGAATGGTTAGTTATGCCTTTTGGCTTGACTAATGCGCCTAGTACCTTCATGAGACTAATGAACCATATCCTAAGAACTTTTATAGGGAAATTCGTGGTTGTCTATTTTGATGACATATTGATTTATAGTAAAAATCTAGATGACCATGTAGAGCATGTTAGGGCAGTTTTAGAAGTTCTTAAGGAGGAAAAGTTATTTGCCAACCTTAAAAAGTGTACTTTTTTCATTGATCGACTAATATTTCTTGGCTTTGTTGTGAGTGCACGTGGTGTTGAGGTTGATGAGGAAAAGGTGAAGGCTATCCTAGAATGGCCCACACCTAAGAGTGTTTCTGAGGTAAGAAGTTTTCATGGACTAGCTGGGTTCTACAGAAGGTTTGTGAAGGACTTTTCTACCATAGCGGCACCATTGAATGAGATTGTAAAAAAAGAGGTAGGGTTTAAATGGGGTAAGGACCAAGAGGTAGCTTTTCAAACTCTAAAAGATAAGTTATGTTCTGCTTCTATTCTTGTATTACCTAATTTTGACAAAACTTTTGAAATTGAATGTGATGCTTCTGGGATTGGTATAGGTGTTGTTTTATTGCAGGAAAAACGTCCCATAGCATATTTTAGTGAGAAATTGAATAGAGCTCAACTCAACTACTCGACGTATGACAAAGAGTTGTATGCCCTTTTCCGTGCTTTAGAGGTGTGGCAGCATTACTTGTTCCCGAAGGAGTTTGTGATTCACACTGATCATGAGTCGTTTAAGCATATCAAGGGGCAAGGAAAGCTTAACAAGAGGCATGCACGATGGGTTGAGTTCATAGAGACCTTTTCGTACGAGATTTGTTACAAGCAATGTAAAGAGAATGTGGTGGCCGATGCTTTGTCTCGGAGGTATGTGTGTGATGTAAATCCTTCATTCTTAATCACTACTCTTACTTCTAAGCTCTTGGGTTTTGAACAATTAAAAGACATGTATGCTAGTGATGATGATTTTGGTGAAATATATGATGCATGTGAAAATGGAGCTTTTCATAAATTCTATAAACATGAAGGATTTCTGTTTCGTGGACATAGGATATGTGTGCCCAATTGTTCGATTAGAGAATTGCTTGTTAGAGAGTCACATAGTGGTGGTCTTATGGGGCATTTTGGTGTGCATAAGACCTTAGATATTTTATCTTAACATTTCTTTTGGCCACATATGCGTAGGGATGTTGAAAAAAATTGTGCTAAATGTATTGCATGTAGACAGGCTAAATCTAGGTCTATGCCACATGGTTTGTACACCCCTCTTCCTGTGCCAACGGAACCATGGGTTGATATCTCCATGGATTTTGTTCTTGGGTTGCCGGGAACTAGGAAGGGTCGTGATAGTATATTTGTTGTTGTGGATAGATTTAGTAAAATGGCGCACTTCATTGCTTGCCATAAAACTGATGATGCAACAAATATAGCTGACTTATTCTTTAGAGATGTAGTGAGATTGCATGGGGTTCCTAGGACAATAGTCTCAGATAGAGATGTCAAGTTCTTGAGTCACTTTTGGAAAGTTTTGTGGGGAAAGTTGGGTACTAAGCTTTTGCATTCTACTACTTGTCATCCACAAACCGATGGACAAACGGAAGTGGTGAATAGAACTTTAGGTGCTTTACTGCGTTCTGTAGTTGGTAAAAACTTAAAATCTTGGGAAGATTGTTTGCCTTTTCTTGAATTTGCTTATAACCGTACTATTCATTCTTCTACTGGATTTTCACCATTTGAGATTGTATATGGCTTTAATCCTTTAACTGTATTGGATTTGATGCCTTTACCTTTGAGTGAACTTGCTAACTTAGATGGACAAAAGAAGGCGGACTTAGTTAAAGCTATACACGAGAAGGCCCGACTACAGATTGAGAAGAGGAATAAGTTAACTGCGCAAAAGGCTAATAAAGGGCGCAAACAAGTGATATTTGAACCAGGTGATTGGGTTTGGGTACATTTGAGGAAGGAAAGGTTTCCTAACAAAAGGAAGTCTAAGTTGGATGCTAGAGGTGATGGACCTTTTCAAGTGCTCGAGAGAATCAATGACAATGCATACAAGATTGATCTTCCAGGTGAGTATAATGTGTCCGCATCATTTAATGTTGCTGATCTTTCTCCTTTTGACATGGATGCAGATTCGAGGACGAATCTTTTTGAAGAGGGAGGGAATGATGTGGGCATCGAGCGCTCTTCTAGAATGGATGTTCGTGATAAGGACATTACGTTGCCAAGTGGACCAGTGACGCGTTCTCGAGCTAAGAAGATCAAAGAGGGAATGCTTGGACTTGTGAAAAGAATTATGGATGAAGATCGATTCAAGTTTCCAAATGATTTGAACACTTTTCCGAGGCCTAATGATGATTTAAGCATGTTGTCCAAGCAAGGGATGAAAGTCGTAATGATGCTCGAGAGTTGCGGAGACGAAACGGCATCATTTTAAAAATAAACAACTTAGAATGGCAATTTCGTAATTTTAGCTATTTTTGGATGATAATGACAGTTTTGTAATTTAGCTATTTTCGGATTATAATGGAAGTTTTGTAATTTTTGCTATTTTCGTTTTTAGGGTTAGTTTTCAACCTTAGGATTACTTTCTTAATATTTAATGGTTTAGATTGATTCTTGATCTAACCCTAGTATTTATAGAAAGGGGGATCAATTCTTTTGTAAGACATATTTGAGTTTTTAATCAATTGAAAGAATTAATTTTCTTATTGCTCCCAGGAGTGTTCTTGCAATGTGAGGAATCAATTTCTTCTTGTTGTTGCATTAGGAGTTGAATTATCTTATCAAAGTAGAAATACTTTGTGGCGATTATTCTTCTCTTTCCCTAGCCTTCTAATCCACGTTTTTATATACAAGTTATCTAAGGGTTTGGTAGGGCGGGTTCTTGTTTCCAATTACTATTCAATATTTCTTGTATGTTTGGGGTTTCGGATTCTTTAATCTTGGAGTTCCGCATCACCTCCTCTGTAACCTTACCTTCAATCATGTACATACCTTCAAAAGCAATCATAATGTTATCAACTACCTACCTACCTTGGACAAAAGCGCTCTGTTCATCATAAATAAGAAAAGGTAAAATACCCTTAAGTCGATTAACAATAGCCTTTGAGACAACTTTATAGATAACAATACATTGACTAATAGGATGGAACTAAGATAGTTGATTCGGCTCCTTCACTTTCGGCACCAAGGCAATCAAAGTGTGAATTATATAGCATCCAAAGATCCGATTTGATTTAAAACATCCAAGCAAACCTTAATTAAGCCATCCACTACAATCGGCGAGTACTTCTGGAAAAACATTGCAGGAAGACCATCATAATCATGAGCCTTAGATGGACATATCTGAAATAAACTACATTTCACCTCATCACCAGTGAAGGCTTTCAAAGCAATAAATTCAATTCAAGAGTTACACACCCATCCATGCACCCAAAAAAAAAAAACAACCTCTTCAACAATTTGATTCTGAAAAGCATTGACTTTTGAAGAAATTGACTAAAAAATCGAAGAAAAACCTATTGATCTGATAAACCCAATTCTCATTTGGCCCAACCACACCATTATAGTAAGCTTACGCCTCTTATTAGCTCGACTATTAAAAAATAAATAAATAAATTGTGTATATGTCGCCATATATCAGCCACTCTACATGCGAGCATTGACACCACATGACTTCTTCCTCCTCTAACAAGACATTGATACAATGTTGTACACGATGAAGCTCAGCTAAGTCTAATCCAACTAATTATTTTTTACTATTGTTTGGTGATACATTCTTTTACTATTGTAAAATTATGACAACGAAATAAGAAATTATCAATCTATATTTTATATTTCATTCTACAATCGAATACTATATTTAACAATTGTTTACCAAAAAAAAAAAAAAACTATATTTAACAATTACAATCTCCACGTACCTTTACCAAATTTCCCATAACTTTCACATCACACGTGGGAACCAAAAGATCTTTGGATTTTTCAAACAAAAAACATCTTTTAATTTTATTATACGTAGAATCATCGATAGAAGATTTGATTGATTCATATATCTGTATTAAATTTTTTAAAGTACTAATGTTAGCATCCATTTTGGGAGCTAAAGACTTAAATTTTAAAATTAAAACATGTAATGTTGTCTCTTTTTGTTGTTTTTCTAACAATATATTTGCAAACTGACCCATGCATTTAAGAAACACAGTTCGTTTGTCTAACAAGTGTGACTTCCATATTTCATTTAAAAATTTATAAATTTCATTAGACAGATCTAGATTATAGAAATCAAAAACATGTTTAGTTTCTAAATCTTTCTGCTGTTTCAGGAAATGATCTACTTTAGAAACAATTTGAGAATATGGTACTGGTGTTATGTCCAAAGTAAGAAGGTGGAATATGAGAGAACTGAGGTTGGTTTAAATGATTTGGATAAACCAACTGGTATGGTGGAATCATTCTTTGACTAGGATATGGTATTGGGTGTCTAGGAGCTTTCATTTGTGGTCTAAAATTTGAAAAGGATCTTGAAGCTTTACTACCTTGGTTTAAAATTCTACCTTGGCTAGGTTGTTGTAATTGGTTGGATGAAGAAGACTGGCTATCCTTCTTTCATTTTCCTTTGTTAATAGTAATCCAGCCTTGATTACTCATTCAATCTGTTTAAAAAATCAGCAATAAATTATCAATACATTTTATATGATTTATATTAAAAGAGTATTGATTTATATAATTAAACCAACGAATTCTTTTTGAATTTTTGTCTTGTTTTTAAATTTTAAAAAATCTTTAACAAATTTATTATATGTTCTTGTATCAAATTTTTCTGGTACTAGAAAAATATAAAATTTTTTAATACCATTTTTTATGGCTAAAAATTCTTTTTCAAAAGTAATATAATTTAACTCACTCGGTTTAAATTTTCTTAAATTATAGCTACATATTTGTTCACCTGACTTAATATTAGCTTTTAATACTGCTCCCCAGCATTCATTACTTGCATCAGTTTTCAAAATTAATAATTCTCTTTGTTTAAAAAAATAAACTGGAGATATTTCATTTAATTCAGATTTTATTTGTCTAATAATTTTTGAATCTTTTTCTAATCATATAAATTGTTGATCTGTTTTGAATTTTTCAAATAATAACCGTTTTTAAAAAGATCTTTTATAAACTGTCTTCCATAGCTGAATAGCATTGTCATCATTTCCTTCACCAAGCTTTAACTTCTCTCAAACCAATCCTTTTTTTTCTGACTGTTTTACAGAGGCTTAGACCAATTTGAAAGGTGAGGGAAATAAAATTTTAAAGGAGAAAAATGGAAAATCAAAATATAACCCATACACATTCTAATCCAGAACACGTACAACGAAGGAAGGAACAATATGGAACACAGCCCAACAAATGGTGGGATCAGCACTAATTACACTTCGAAGGACCAGAAGCTACGGGCAAATTATATCTACATCTATATAACCAAAAAACAAAACTGACATCTACAAATAGACAACTGCAAGAAACCATTTCTTATTGATCAATCCTTTCATCCCTCCTGACAGAACAAAAAGTAGCCTCATCGTCCGGACAAGATTCACCTGCAATGCTAGACCCCTCTTCATGTACATTAAAACTGCCATGGCCGCCACACGTAGTTCTTAGAACAGTTTCGTGATCTGACCTTTCTGATAGTGAAACTAGACCCATCGCTGCAATGCTGCTAGCAATAACATCAACATCTCTTGTTCCACCATATAGACCCCGGCTTCCAGCAACAAACATACTGGGATTGTCATCAGCATTTGTCAGAACAACAGGCAACACATCCAGCAGCGGCAAGTTAGTCTCACTTGAACCACTAATGAGCAAGCGCAGAGTCTCTCTTGCACCCTTCTCCACCACAGAATCGGTTTTAGGAATTAAAGGGTTCACAAGCTTTGGATGCAGCGGTGGGATGGTGGTTGAAATAGTGGGGCCAGCACTCACCAGATAACCTTGACCCAAAGAACAGACATCAATAACTGGAATGTGGACAATTGGATCACACATTAGAGGTGTGAAGGTTGGGATCTGCTGAGAAGTTGGCCTTGGCAATCGGACCAATGGATCTGGCATAAATGCAGGGAAATCCATTGAGGAATTATCGACCAAATTAAAAGGTGGTGTATGAGTCAACAAGCTGGAGGGCATTGTAGATGGTAATAAAGAAGCAAGTGGCGGAAGCAAAGTTGATTCGATTCCTGAGCTAGGATGCTGTATAGATCCTCCTGAGCCCTGTAATGTTGATGCACCGGGAGGGCACAAACAATAGTAGGGGGATAAAAGTGGAGTACCAATGTATGGTAACTGAGATGCTGGGCCCATAGGAGGTGGAGCAGCCAAATTTCCTAATGAATCCAGAAAACAGGATGAAGACAATGAACAACTTCTGATAATTTCTGGACGCTTGTCATTTTCAAAGTGATTTAAAGAAGAATCAGCTGTAACTGGTGATTCAATGGTTAGGTTGTCAACAGCTGAAAAATGGCCGTCTCCACGCCTTCTCAACTTATCCCTAGCTGCAGTTCTTAAAGAAGACATGCTTCTGGGAAGACCCTCTTTAAAGGAACTTGATCTTGGACTCAGGCTGCCCTGAAATGATGAATTTGGCCTCACTGCCTGACTGCCATTGTGTCTAGAACGCAGAGATTTTGATGATGTGGAAAAGCTTTGTCCCTCTAGAGCTGTATCAGTTTGTTCGTTTGAGGCACCAAAAATCTTATGTGAGCCTCCAGAACTTGATGAGGTCACACCTAAAGTTGATCCCACAAGATAGGCACGAAGGTGGGTTGCAAAGCAACCAAGCCGTGACTCACTGATTCCAGTTAATTCAGCGATAGAGGGTTTCCTCATGAGTAAATCCTTCATCTATTATGGGGATAGGAAAAAGAAAAAAAATTCAATAACCACCATTTCAAATCAATGAACAAAATAATAATATCAAAATAGATAAAACATTCTTGGACCCACGTTCTCCTCCAACTGAATCAAAAGTATGATAGCAAAATTCATGCCCATCGTAATTGTCACTTAAATGAAACAGAAAGATATAGATGTATGTGTATCATAATCCCCATAAAGCCGTCATTTCATTCTCTTAAAAATGAAACAAACAAAAAAAATATGTATAACTTGATTTATTAATTTAGTTTTCAGAAAACTGTCAATTCTTAAAATATATAAATATTATTCATAGAATTTCTTGAAAATTCCAACATAAGGGACACCAAAAGTAAAACGTACCTTTGAAAGCAGTTCAATTCCCAAGAGCTTCGACTTCTCTGCGCACCAAAAGTAAAAAACCTGGCCATCTGGCACGTCTATGAGGAAAGATCGGCCAGAATCATCTTCTGGTATCTCATTGACTGCTATAGAACACTGAGATTTGCAACTCACAGTAAAAAGCCTCTCATTGAGACCATCATCTCCAATGAAAGAGAGGCGTAAGTCAGATGTTGGCAAGACAGTAAGGTTCAAATTTCCCCTGTGTCAAATTAATAAACAATAACACGTAGAAGTTTTAGATGGGAAAATTACAAGCATGACTTTCCCCTCTGTCAAATTAATAAACAATAACACAGAGAAGTTTTAGATGGGAAAATTACAAGCAAGACATCCTTCACTAAAGAAAACAAATGATTCAAGTTCAACAGCAGATATCTTAGAAAACTGCACTTGCACAACATAAATGCATTCAAAGTAAACACCAACCATAAGCAATCAAATGCTAGAAGATTTTATTTTCTCCAAATGTACTATAAAATCTGTACTAAAAGATGTCCTAGTAGGAACTCTAAAATTGAAACAAAAATCATCAAACTAAATCACCCACTTTCATTCTTTTCTCCTATTTTTTCTCATCTACTTAAATATTTTTTATTTTTTTATGCTGATAAAAACTTACTAAAGTACATAACCAGAACCAACCACCAAACTTGAGCCAAATATCAAAGACATTAATAATAGTTTAACAGTTCTTTTTCTTCGTAACGAAATCAGAGATTATAACTTAAAAGACTGCCCCTCATGCAACAATATTAAGTACCTCATAAAGTAGATAAAACATTTAAAACTAACTCAATTACAGCATAGACACAGCCTTAGTATAACCCTAGAAACATACATCACAGAACTTATGAAGACAACACTGGACAGTTACATTTACAGTGCCAATAATACCCTGGATCTTTTACATATATAAAATCTAGTCTCCAATATCCAATGTTGTGGAACTTGTGATATCTAAAACAGCATGCAAATAAAACCCACACTCAAATGTCAATTTCTCACTTCCCTATGTCAATGATGTAAAATTCACAAAAAGAATTATATCTGCATAAACTTCTAACAACTAATTTTTACACAAAATCATTCAACAACAAGTCCGAGTTAGCATGCAGATATAAATGATATCTAAAAGCAAACTAACCTTCAGTACACCAAGATTTAAAAATAATAATTAATAAATAAAAGAGCAGTTGTACAAAAATGATGTCGTCTAATAAAGCAATAGCCATACAAAAAATAAACAATCGCAATATCACACAAACCTATAAAATTCATAGCCACATAATAACATAAACACAGCGTCGCAAACAAGGCCTTTTAAACTTATTTTTAGTGTCAAACCTACATATCCAAAAAAGCAGCAGCAATCTATATGATATAGGATAATGGAACTACCTTTACATCCTCTTAATTCAGATCATAATAGAATACGCCCACTTTACCTACAAGTCAAAAGACATATTTATTTGGAAGAATGAACATTGCCACCATTAATAAGCTAAATATACACTCCTGTAGTCTACTGAATATCATAACTAAGTACACTACCAGTAACATTGTATTTACATGCAAACTTGATGTCAGAACAAATTCTATTTGTTAAAGTCATGGTTACCCCTAATGGAAACATTAAAATCTTTGAAGTACGCTCCATAGCTGAACAGCCATGAATCGCAAACAAACAAAAGATTATAATAGATAAGCAAAGTAAAAATGAACTTCCCAGTGACAGGCTTAAAAAATACAAAGATTGTAATAATAACAGCACAATCACAACAATATATTGCAGCTTATTCATTATACTTCAATTATATTTTCTTCTGGATGGATTTACGAGACAAAATAACTAACTGTTAACTTTTTATACTTTATTATATACAGCAAATATGACAAAAGCATATTATTAAACTAACCTCCTTGGAGTCGCCCCATGTCAAACTGCAACCACGACTATGCAGTATGACATTAAGATGCAACAGTCTATATAACAACCAAATACAATCTACTTATACAGACTTGAGTCTTCTAATTGTGGATATCTCCACATTATGTCAACAATCACATAGATATAGACAATTCAAGAAAGCAATAAATAGTAAAAAATGAAAATAAAATAAAAAATTGTAAAACAATACAAGAAGCAAACAACATGAAACTAGACTCAATGTGGCAACTGTTGGCACTAAGCCATCGCTCGAGCATGATCATGTAAAAAATATCAACAGGAAAACTCAGATTGAAACATTACTTTGTATGATTAAGTTAATAACCCAATCCACTGTACAAAGTATATACAACCAAGATATGCAGTGTCCTAAGAAAACAACAGATACACACATGAGCACTTCCAATTATCATACATGAACTTACGGGTAATAAATATGTTTGATATACTGCAAAACATCAGAACATTTTTAAGAACAGGTATATCTTAAACCAGCTGCCTGCATAAAATGTCAAAAGGATGATTTTATGGTAGAGGGCAGTCAAGTAACATGAAATGCATGCAAAGAGGACCAAGAAATGTGCATCTTACTACACAATTACAAGCAAGATGAGATTAAAACTTCATAAATTAGCATAACACCAAAGAAACAGATTGGTTTACCAAAATTTAAGTATAAATAGTTTTCTTTCAACAATTAGAAAGCTATTATTCCGTTATTACAAAAGATATCTAGTGAAACAAATACTCAATAGAGTTAGCTATTTGAAACAGGAGAGTGGCTCAGAATCGTAGTTGAGATGTTTTGTATGAACCAGATATAACATTTCATATTCAAGTACTATCCAAATATTCAAACTAAAGTGCCAATATGATTGTCCATACCACAAATGTCATAAAAACAGCATAGAATAAATGATGCCTATGTAATCACACTTTAGTCGGTTACAAAATGAGTTGTTCCTATTAAAGATGAACCAAAAAATTACATCATATCATAATAAACATAAACATAAAAACAAAGATAGAATTGTCAGAATTATTCAAATCTAAAGAATGCAAGATTACTAACATATAAGGAATCAAAAAATATCACCGCAACCAATTTTGTAAAACAGGCATTTTATAGATAGAAAAAAATCCATATAATTGAAGTTACCTTGCAGCAGTAGGGCACAATAGCGTCCCTTGCTTGTTGATCTTTCCAACACGTATGGAAACGAGGGGTATACAGAAGCACCTAGCTAGCATACCAACTTCCACAGGCTCAAAATGCTGTTCACAAAACAAAGTAAATACATTAATTACACTCTCATCGTCAAAACTAATTTCATATTAAAAAAATTCAACAAAATTACATTAAATACATCAATGACTAACACCAATAGTTCATAAAAAAAAAAGCCTAACACCAATAAAATTTCAAACCGAAGCAGTTTAACAAAATTTATTACAAAAGATCATAAACAAATTTAGTATCAATTTCCAAGTGTAGGACTCATGGCCAGCAGGTGAAACCGTGCAACCTTCAACGTCCATCAAAAACTAATTTCCTAGATTGAATTGCAAGTCAAGCTTCGAACAATGTGAATATAAGGGAACAAAAGTCATCAGGAATCAAAGATCCAATTCTTGGAAGTACGACTACCTGGCTTAAATGAGCCAGAAGGCTATCTTCGGCGACGCCGTTGGAAGGGTTCATCTTCAACAAAGGCTTCAACCGCTCATCGGAACGACATGCGCCCATTACCTGCATATCAAGCGCCTGGAGCCATTGTAGAACCCTGTCTTCTCGTTTGCTGTTCTGAAGCAACAGATCTCCGTCTCCTTCATCCACAAAAATCTCTGTCAATCGCTCCTCGAGCCCAATCTCACTTCTCGACGTAGATCCGACACCGGATTCCTCAACGCTTTTCAAAGAGGACGAATCATCAAAATCCTGACTGTCGGAATGATTAACATCTCTATCGGTACGGTCGTTCTTCTCGTCGTTACCATATGCATCTTGATTTCTAGGGTCCGCCATAGCTAGCGAATAAAGATTCCTTCAATAAACAGAAAGAAATTCGGCAAAAACCTGGAAATAATTCTTTCAACAAAAAAGAAAACAATCGCAGCAATAGATTGGTTAACTTTTGTTTTAAATTTTCTTTCTTTAATTTAACAATCTTCAATCGGAAACCCTACGACAAAGAAGAATCAAATGCGTTTCCCCAAAAACAGAGATCGAATGACGTGTGGCTGAGGAGAGAGAGTGAGTTTTTCCTTTTAGAGAGAGAAAAAATATCTCTACAGAAAATTAATTATTTTTTTCTTTTCTTTTATTTTCTTTTTTCGCTTGCAAAGAAATGGAAGGGATAAGAACGGAAAATGAAAGGTTTCTACTCTATATAGCTGAGAAAGGCAGGGGGGCCGGGTGAGGAAGATCATGTCGGACTCAAAGGCGGTTTATGAAATCTGATTTTGAGTTAAGCTTTAATGTATCTAACAAAATTCAACATCACAAGCTAATATTAAAGTATTTTGAAAAATATGAGTTTATATATATTAACATAAAAATTTAACTGGTTAAATTTAAAAAAAAAAATTGATATAAATACGACATTATATAATTGTATACCATATTGAAGTCAACGAAACATAAATCCGTCTAAAGTTCAAATTTATATATTTTAATATTTTTTGAAAATATTTTACATAAATATGATAAATACTATATAACATGTAATCAGATTCATCCTTATAAAATCGGATTGATTGCCGAGTGCCCACGATTCAACAAAAAAAAAAAAAAGATTATTATTAAAAAAAACCAACAAGAAAAGGATTGATTGCCCCGTCCGCAGCAATGGCTACTCAAAAGCGGGACCCGCATTTCGAGTTGTGGGGGCTAATGGGTCCCAAGAAAAAAGATCGACGTTGAGGGAGGTGCCACGCCACAGACTTTTAGCCGACCATTGCCAATTAAATGGTTGAGTGCAATGGTAACGCAGCGTGTGGAATTAGAGAGAGAGGAGTAGTATAAGACTGTACGACAACAACAATGACATGAAGGTGTTTGGTTAATGGGCTTTTCTTCTGTTTGAGACTTTAAGCAATTATTAATTTTATTATAAGGTCGTCATTTTTCTACTGTTTATTTTGGGTAAGGTCGTCATTTTACACCTGTTCATTAAGGCTAAACTGCAAGTAATAGTACATATATATTTTTGTTGTCCATGAAAGTGATGAACATTTTTAGAAAATCAACTATTGAAATAATGTTACACATAGGATCTTTTTATTTAAAATTGATGAGGAAGATTGCATAATCAGGATTTAAATTCTAACTCTAAAACCACTAAAAGTCTTTTGCCAACTAAAAGACGTACGAGACCAATATAATCAATAGAAAATATTGAAAAATCTTTTTTGTGACTTTTCTTGTTTATTTTAGGGATATTATCGGTCTCTAAATTATAGTTTGTTTTACATTTTCATCTTAAAAAAATTTTTTGTCACATTTTGATTTTCAAACTCATATTTTCATATCACCGTAAGTCATTTTTGAAGTTTCCATCCATTTGAACCGCTAAAAAGTATGTGCGATGCACGTGAGGTTCATTTTAAAGGTAAAATTGTAATTTTAAGAGTTTTTATCACTATAGGTTAAACTATATCTCAATTTACACTTTCGTCCTAAAACTTTTTTTTCACACTTTAATTTTCAAACAAATATTTCACTCAGATAAGCTTACATATGAGCTCACGCTCACACCTATCTCAATCTCATTCACTCTCCTCATGCAAAGTTATTATTTTCCTTTCTTTCTCTATCTTCATTTGTAGATACAAAAAAAAATTGATCAAAAGTGTTTTGATTTTGAAAAAAAAAATTGTGAAATATTTAATATGTTAGAAGTTAAATTTGAATAACTGAATGGTAGAGAAAATAATGAGGAATGAAAAACATAATAAAAGTAAAAACTCATCGACGGTTACATATTAAGCTTGGATATTCATTTTCATGTGACATGTCGCCAAATCGATGCATGGGTGACATCATAAATGTTAATAAGATGAAACAAATAGAACCAAAATCACCAAAAAATGTGATCAGATGTGAAAGATCCATTCAAGTATGGATAGGGATTGCGCGGCCCATTTTTTCTGAAACAAGATGACTCATGAACCCATTCCAAGTTTGATGATAACTGAAACGACGTCGTTCTATTTTTTAATGACGTTTTAAACTAAATGCCAGAAACTAAAACAATGTTGTTTTATACAATTAACCATCCAGATTCACTATTATTTAGTTATTCAAATTTAACTTCCAACACATTAAATATTTCACAATTTTTTTTCAAAATCAAAATCAATTATTTTTTTTTGTATCTGCAAATGAAAATAGAGAAAGAAATGAAAATATTAACCTTGCATGGAGGAGAGTGAATGAATTGAGATAGGTGTGAGCGTGAGCTCATGTATAAGCTTATCTGAGTGAAATATTTGTTTAAAAATCAAAGTGTGAAAAAAAAAGTTTTAAGATGAAAGTGTAAATTAATATATAGTTTAAGGACCTATAGTGATAAAAACTCTTAAAATTACAATGTTACCCTTAAAATGGACCTCATATGCATCGCACGTGCCTTTTAATAGTTCAAACGGACGGAAACTTCAAAAATGACTTATAGTGATACGAAAATATGAGTTTGAGGATCAAAGTGAGACGAAAAAAAAAATTATAACAAAAGTGTAAAATACACTATAATTTAGAGACCTTCAGTGATAATATCCTTTTATTTTATTTTTTCTACGATTTATATAATATATTAAAACTATATTCCTTTCAAAATTCTTTTAAATTTTTTTCCTCCAATATTTTTCCATTCATTCAACATTTGTATATATATATATATATATATATNATATGGATAAATTATCTTCACTTTCAAATATAACATGTATATATATATATAAATATCTCTATTTTTCAAAATTAAAATCTGTATTTAGATTCTTTTTAAGTTAAAATATTATTTGGATATATCTCCAAAATTGAAATTAAATCCAATAAGATATTTTAAATATAGATAAAAAAAACTCTATACTTTCAAATATAACATATATATATATATATCTATTTTTTTAATTATTTATGAAATTAAAATTTAATAAAATATTTTAATTATTTTTTCCACTTTGGTAAAAAAGAAATTTTTTCCATAAAATCTAAGATTATCTAGTACAATCCTTGCTAAAATCTTCTCCAATTTTTTTCCACTCATTCAATATATTTATATATCTATTTTTTTACTTTTATTTATCAAGTTAAAATCTAATAATATATTTTAATATTGATAAAATTTCTTCTTCATTCTTTATAAAATCTAAAACTATATAATAAAATCATCTCTAATTTTTTTCCGTTCATTCAATATATTTATACATATAAATATATATCTATATTTTTTAATTTTATTTATGAAGTTAAAATCTAATAAAAAAAATTAAATATTGATAAAAACTTATTTTTCATTCTCCATAAAATTTAAAATTATCATATTAAATCATCTCCAAATTTTTTCTCCTCATTTCATAGAGTGCAAAAAAATAAAAATAAAAAAAAGATAATTTTTTTATTCAGCAAATTATATATTAACTCTTTCTATTTTTCCATATTTACATTTTTTACTTTTCTTAACTACGTACAATATTTTCTGACAGGACCTCACTATCCAAGTCCTGCATGCAAGACTTAATCACGCTGATTAAGTCCCTAAGCAGTCAACAATCACCATAATTACTAATTTCACAACCAAAACTCCTAAATACTAGAAAATTTAATTATATGTACTTATAAATCCAAACAATAATTCCACAACATTCTAGTTCACCAAACTCTAGCATAAATCAAAAAATTTTACAGTAATACCTTGATATACATAATCTCCAACATATTTATGTAACTGTAATTACAAAATATATTTCTATCATATTATTATTTAATACACCACTAACATGTAAACTAGTACAATCTAATTTCGCTACTACTACCTCTAACTTGTTGTTATTGCGCTTACTAGTAACAGTAGCAAGGCTAAAAATCCAAGAATTGTAACACCCCGTCCCAGGAAAAATATTGGAATTTCTCAAAGTTGACCGAGTTGACCAAGTTTGACCAAGGAAGGGCTCGCGGTTGACTTTTTGGTGTGAGCGTGCTATGGTTTTGACCGTGGTACCGTTGCGTAGAGCTAGTCAATACGAGTCCGTAGACTAGCGGCACGCTCGATTTGGAGTTAAAACCGAGAAGTTGTGACCGAAAGAGAGTGAGGGGTATTTTGTAAACTGCTGTGGCAGGGCAAAATGACCATTTTGCCCCTACCTTTATGTGTTTTTAGCTGGAAGGTTCTGGAGGGACACGCACGCGCACAGCACACGCACGGCCAGCCCCCCCTCTCGCGCAGCCCCTTTCTTCGAGTAACGTCCGGCCAGCCACGGTCAATTTCCGGCCAGATCAGGCCGGAAACCACCCGGGAAATGTCGCTGCCGACCCCCTCTCTCTTTTGGCACCGGTGGCTCGCCGTGGAAAGGTCCAGACAGCCGGAAATTTAAGGAAATCCAGCCAGCTGCGTTTTTTTTTTGAAATTGCCGGATTAGGCCGTTTCCGGCGCCGATCAGCCGCGCCACCGCCTGGGTTTGGAAGCCCTCTTGCCCGGCTACCTTTCCCTGCCGGCGGCAGCCCGTGGAACAGTCCAGATCGCCGGGAAAGGCGAGAAAACCGGTCAACTGCATTTTTTCGAATTTGCCGGATTCCGGCGAGTTTAAGCCGACCCACTCGTCGGAAAAGACAGCCTGGGTCTTCTCTTCTCCTTCCCCACCGTTTGTGGGTTGTGGGACGCCGTGATGTCACCGGAAAATGGGAAAAACCGGTGGACCCGTGGATGCTCCGGTCGCCGGATCTCGGCGGTTTCCGGTGGCAAAACGGGTCCTTTCCCCCTATTTTGGACCTCCCGAAGCTAGTTCCGGCCTCTGTTCGTCGCGAAACTCGCTCGTGTGGACTGCGGGATTTGAGGGTGCTTGGCCGCCGCCCTCTGGCCTTTTTCCGGCCACCACCGGCGGTGGTTGGACGAGGTAAAATTACGGTTGTAATCTACTCCTTTCAAGCTTCGTTTTGACATATAATTCGAATATTATAACTGAGTATTGGAATTTACCCGGTTTGAACTGTGGTGTTAATAACTGTTAAAATAAAAATTTGTTGTTAATTGGTGATATAGATATGTGTGGTGATGTTTTGGTGCTTGCTGTGGAATGAATTGGGTGCTGAAATTATAGAATTGATGGTGTGGTTGGATTTCGGGATTATTAATAACGGTTTCGGAATATATATACATTATATAATTGGTCTGTGAATTAAATACATATATGTGGGTTTGATTGTTGAGATACGATTGGATTGCGTATGTGGATTTGCGTGTTAATCATTGTGTGGCTTTAATTATGAGAATTTGATCGAGTGAGCTGTTCTGTGAACTGTCACGTATGTATGTTATTGTGGAATAAGTAATTGCTGTTGACGGTTTGAGAGCCGATTAGGTTTATGGAATTAATTGTGGAATTGATTGTACTAATTAATTGAGTTGCTGGGATCGTTTACGTTGAATTGATGGTGTTGAACTGATATGGAAATGGTGATGTGTGGAATTTATGTTTTAATATGTGGGAATATTTTATTGTGCATTTTCTTTAGATTAAATGCTGATTGTGTTTGATTGTAGCATATTTGTGTAAATATGATTTCGGAACTACAAGTAGCTTGATCCCTTGTTGAAATGGTATGTAGGCAGCTCAGTTTTAAACTGAGTGCAGCTACACCGTACTTAAACAATATATTTGTTTAAGTATTGAGTTGCGTACTGTTTGATGATCTAATTGTGTGGAAAATGCGTGCTGGTAGGATAATTTGGTTTTAGGACTGGTTTTCTTGCAGGTTTGTAGCTTTTAGCATTTTTGGAGAGTGTTAGAAACAGCCGAAATGTTGCCGAAATTTTTAATAAAATTTCCGGCAGTAGTGAAACTTTTCGGTCTGTTAATTCTTACCCTTTTAAAATTTTGTTTAGCGGGTTTTTCATGACTGCTTGTGGCTTAGTGGCAACATTAAGTCACGCAGGCAGGATCTTTGCGGGTCGGGTCCTGTCAACTAAAAAATCTAACACCATACTTGATAAAAGTAATGTGTCAATATTTAATTTCCCAACAAAATACTTAGCCTTCGAAATTTATCAAATCCCAAAAACAGATTCAACTCTAAACACACCGCTCAAATCACCTTACCATTAATCTTCTTTCCACTTGTGCCCAAAACCAAGATTTCTCCTCTTAACATTTCCTACCTGCACTTCCTCGTTATTTCCTACCTGCACTTCCCATCCATAAAACGAAATACCAACAACACCTTCGACAACATCACCACCCACGGTAAAACACACCCAAGCCAAACAAAAATCAAATTAACTCTCCCATTGGTCCACAACCCACGACAACAAAACTTCCAAACCACCCATAAATTCATTCCAATAAATCTATTCGGCCATAACATATTAAATTCGTCTAACTGTCAAAGCCATATTCTATGACTCCTACCACTTTCTGATCCCAAACAACATTCATGTTATCATAACGAAGTCCTTTAAGCTTCCACACATAAGCCTAGGATCTTTCTAAAATCGAACACTTTTCCCCTTTTCAATTCAACAACTCAGTTTTTATCTCTTGGTACAGCTTCACAACTGCTACCACGTTCTCACGCATTGTCGAAACTTTGTCATCCGAATCGCACGGAATTAAATCTCTTTGGTTACCCCTACGTTCTCAATTTCTCAACTAATATGAGAGACCATGGAATCTTTCAACATCAACCAGTATGAATACTTCTTCATGCTGTTCTTTCCTTTTTAACTTCCATCTAATGTGGCAAACCCCTTTTGCGTCGTTATTTCCCAACTCCATAACGAAAGTAAAGGAATTTTCACACTCCAATCCAATCTCCATTAAGGAAAACTTATCAATTCCTTTAAACCGTAATTATACATTTCTGAAGCATTGGTTTCAACAAACTTGTAATTACAATTCCTCTGGTAGCCAAAATTCACAATTTTCAATCTTCCAAACTTATACTAACCCAATCTTTCCCAATTAATATTGAAAATAAATAAATAAATAAAATCCTTATCCAAAATACCAATAAAAGCTCTTTAAGTTTTATTTCAAAAGAAAATCATTAAATCATTATAAGACAATTTTGGGGCGAAAACATAATTTAACAACATCAATAAAAAAAAAAAAAAAATCTTGAATCAATCACTAATATCATAATTAAATTACTGGAAAACACTTAAAATCATTTTGATGCTCAAAAGATACCAAGCTGAAAGCCAAAATCTGAAAAATCAATACTTAGGTCATAACCCGTAAAATCAACTAAAATCATTACTCATACATCATATCTCCAAAATCGGTACCATAAATATCATGTGAATGGGTCACAACCCGAAAAAATCAAATACTTAGGCCACAGCCCATAATTTCAAAACCATCAATCTCAACCATAAATCACAATCATATATTAAACGAGTACCACACTCTAGTATCGTGCCATGTGACCCTCAGCGTCCTGATGGCGTCACAGGCGGGGGGAGGGGGGCTCAGTCATCACAACGAATCGGCGTCCCAAATCCTTCATGGCAGGATCCTCATCATCTCTCTCCCGACACGTGTCCGCAGTAGAGGATTGCATAATACAATAATAATAATAATAACAAGAATAATAATAACAATATAATACCATATAGTATGCCGTGTGCCCATCAGCGTCCTGACGGCGCCACAGGCGGGGGGAGGGGGGCTCAGTCATCACAACGGATCGGCGTCCCAAATCCGTCATGGCAGGATCCTCATCATCTCTCTCCCGACACGTGTCCGCAGTAGAGGATGGCATAATATAGTACTAGCGCGCGCAATAACCAACATATCTCAAACATCATATCGATACTGTGTGGTACTCCTCAAAACCAAATCCAAAATCATCCATCATCAGATTTTTTTTTTTTTTATAAAATCTCTCAAATTCCTTTTATCTTTTAAAAGCATCGCAGTAAAATCCAAAGATTTTCCAACTCTTTTATTTTTTGAAAAATTTCTAAAACAATCAAACATTCAGTTATTACAAAACTTGCCCCAAAACTTTATTAAATATCACAAAAAATCCAATCACTTTAAAATCACCAAATTTTTCCACAATATCGTAAAATATCCGATAACTTCAAAATTCAATAAACAATCCATTAAAACGCAAACTTCATATTTATTTCAAATAAATATGAAATCCATCAAATCTTAAAATCAAACTCGTGCAAAATTTAAATCACCATAAAACATATTTAATAAATAAAATTTAATGCATAAGAAAAATTCGATTCAAACCATTAATTTAAATTCAATCAAATATAGCATATAAATCCCAAACGATTTAGAAAAATACTTGCACTCACCATTAAAACATCAAAACATCAAATGATTAAATTCATAAAATAAATAAAATTAAAATTAAAATAAATTTCTCTCCTATAACCCATGGCTCTAAGTCCCATACAACAGGTGGCTAAATCAAAATCCGACGAACCAAACGCATCGGTAAAAACTAACCCGCTTAACATCTAATTGACAATCGAGTTTCCCAAGGTGATTCTAAAACTCTCCTAGGTGAGATCTACAACCTTGCTCTGATACCAAGTTGACAGGACCCGACCCGCAAAGATCCTGCCTGCGTGACTTAATGTTGCCACTAAGCCACAAGCAGTCATGAAAAACCCGCTAAACAAAATTTTAAAAGGGTAAGAATTAACAGACCGAAAAGTTTCACTACTGCCGGAAATTTTATTAAAAATTTCGGCAACATTTCGGCTGTTTCTAACACTCCCCAAAAATGCTAAAAGCTACAAACCTGCAAGAAAACCAGTCCTAAAACCAAATTATTCTACCAGCACGCATTTCCACACAATTAGATCACCAAACAGTACGCAACTCAATACTTAAACAAATATATTGTTTAAGTACGGTGTAGCTGCACTCAGTTTAAAACTGAGCTGCCTACATACCATTTCAACAAGGGATCAAGCTACCTGTAGTTCCGAAAGCATATTTACACAAATATGCTACAATCAAACACAATCAGCATTTAATCCAAAGAAAATGCACAATAAAATATTCCCACATATTAAAACATAAATTCCACACATCACCATTTCCATATCAGTTCAACACCATCAATTCAACGTAAACGATCCCAGCAACTCAATTAATTAGTACAATCAATTCCACAATTAATTCCATAAACCCAATCGGCTCTCAAACCGTCAACAGCAATTACTTATTCCACAATAACATACATACGTGACAGTTCACAGAACAGCTCACTCGATCAAATTCTCATAATTAAAGCCACACAATGATTAACACGCAAATCCACATACGCAATCCAATCGTATCTCAACAATCAAACCCACATATATGTATTTAATTCACAGACCAATTATATAATGTATATATATTCCGAAACCGTTATTAATAATCCCGAAATCCAACCACACCATCAATTCTATAATTTCAGCACCCAATTCATTCCACAGCAAGCACCAAAACATCACCACACATATCTATATCACCAATTAACAACAAATTTTTATTTTAACAGTTATTAACACCACAGTTCAAACCGGGTAAATTCCAATACTCAGTTATAATATTCGAATTATATGTCAAAACGAAGCTTGAAAGGAGTAGATTACAACCGTAATTTTACCTCGTCCAACCACCGCCGGTGGTGGCCGGAAAAGGGCCAGAGGGCGGCGGCCAAGCACCCTCAAATCCCGCAGTCCACACGAGCGAGTTTCGCGACGAACGGAGGCCGGAACTAGCTTCGGGAGGTCCAAAATAGGGGGAAAGGACCCGTTTCGCCACCGGAAACCGCCGGGATCCGGCGACCGGAGCATCCACGGGTCCACCGGTTTTTCCCATTTTCCGGTGACATCACGGCGTCCCACAACCCACAAACGGTGGGGAAGGAGAAGAGAAGACCCAGGCTGTCTTTTCCGACGAGTGGGTCGGCTTAAACTCGCCGGAATCTGGCAAATTCGAAAAAATGCAGTTGACCGGTTTTCTCGCCTTTCCCGGCGATCTGGACTGTTCCACGGGCTGCCGCCGGCAGGGAAAGGTAGCCGGGCAAGAGGGCTTCCAAACCCAGGCGGTGGCGCGGCTGATCGGCGCCGGAAACGGCCTAATCCGGCAATTTCAAAAAAAAAAATGCAGCTGGGTGGATTTTCTTAAATTTCCGGCTGTCTGGACCTTTCCACGGCGAGCCGCCGGTGCCAAAAGAGAGAGGGGGTCGGCGGCGACATTTCCCGGGTGGTTTCCGGCCTGATCTGGCTGGAAATTGACCGTGGCCGGCCGGACGTTACTCGAAGAAGGGGGCTGCACGAGAGGGGGGGCTGGCCGTGCGTGTGCTGTGCGCGTGCGTGTCCCTCCAGAACCTTCCAGCTAAAAACACATAAAGGCAGGGGCAAAATGGTCATTTTGCCCTGCCACAGCAGTTTACAAAATACCCCTCACTCTCTTCCGGTCACAACTTCTCGCTTTTAACTCCAAATCGAGCGTGCCGCTAGTCTACGGACTCGTATTGACTAGCTCTACGCAACGGGACCACGGTCAAAACCATAGCACGCTCACACCAAAAAGTCAACCCCGAGCCCTTCCTTGGTCAAACTTGGTCAACTCGGTCAACTTTGAGAAATTCCAATATTTTCCCTGGGACGGGGTGTTACAAGAATTACCTGAAATATTTTTAGAAGTTGATGGAAGTGTGAGTATTTGCATACTCAGTGAGTAGAAACTAAATAAAGAAAATAATATGTTAACCATATATAATGTATATAAAAATTTGTTTTTACATGCAATCTCTTTTGAAAGTAGTTCATATTCCAAATTTCAAAATATTTATATATCTATATATATATCATAATTAATATATTTCAATTATGTCAAAGTGTCTTGAAATATAAAATAACACACACATATCAGTATAATACAATATATGAGGGACATTCTAGTGAAAATCCACAAGACATATATATATATATATATGAACCCATCATATATATACTGGACGGGTAAACTAACTATTAAATTCTCAGTGAAAAGCCACATATATATATGTGAACAAATCACCATATACCGATGGGGTAATAACATTTTCTATGAAAAACCATTGTCCCTTCATATATTAAAATGTATATACAATCTGGCGGTATAAACAATTGCCCAAATAACAACTTGGCGGCATAAAACCATTGTCCAAGTAAACAATCTGGCAGTATAAACCGTCATCCAATAACTTGGCGGCATAAATCATCGCCTAAGTAAATAACATCCCTACTTGGCGGCATACATCATTGCCCAAGTAGTCACCAACTATATCCAATGTCAACATCCCTAATTATCGCTCAAGTAGTTACCAACCTTGTTAAACCCCCTACTCGGCAGCATACTCATCACCCAAGTAGTCACCCACCATATTACTTTCATCTCCGCAACTCCTGAGCATCATTATTACCTTCATCCCTTGCTTGGAAATCATGCTTAAATCATCATTAAGCCTCGAGAAAGTGTTCAAATCATTTGGAAACTTGAATCGATCTTCATCCATAATTCTCTTCACAAGTCCAAGCATTTCCTCTTTGATCTTTTTAGCTCGAAAATGCGTCACTTGTCCACTTGGCAACTTAATGTCCTTATCACGAACATCCATGTTAGAAAAGCGCTCGATGCCCACATCACCTATGCATCCACAATATAATTTTTCAAACATACAAATAAAATGTAAAAGTCAACTTGAGCAAATGATACTCATCTAACCATTTCATAAAATAAATTAGAATTCAAGTGTTCAGAGAAAGATTTGCTATCATTAGCTTATATTATAAACTATACTGCTATTGAGAATCAATCTAGTTCCGTTAACAAAGTAATTTCTCAAATACTTCAAGCTCTTAAACACAAATAATATAATCTCATTCAAGATTCCAAACATAAATTTTAAAACAAAAATCCATCAACTTCAATTAATCTGAAACCAAGATAGGAATCAACTCATGCTTTCATATATGCACCACACCTTTATAGTATACAAAACCATAAATACATACATATACCATGACATACACACATTTACACACACACTCGTGTATATATATATAGTTATAATTATTACGTTGCTCATAGATAATTCAAATCCAAAAACCACAATTTTTCACAATTCATGAATGAATTAGCTTTTAACAGTCAATAGGAATTAATTGCATCAAGAATTATCATAAAAATCCTTCAATGACATTCTAAGTTTAACAAATAACACATAACAAATTCACACAAGTACAACTACATAATAAGCAGCTCCATAATTACATCATTGATCTCATTAACCAACCTAAAATCAATACGAGACATGTCACTTGCAAATAAAACTGCACAATATAAGAACATTTAGAAAATTAATCTTCTTATCAAAATCGAAACCACTTGAACACCAAAGTTCAAACTCAAGTATCTTTATTCCCATTTAAAAGCCTTGTATCTAAACTCAAATTAATATAATTTAATCCCAAAATAAAATTATTCTTAAATCTAATACTAAACCTAACTCTCCCTTAAAATACACCAATACAGCCACACACATATACAACTCATACAACTAAAATTAATCTAACTTAATAATTTCAAAAACCCAACAATCTTAAAGACACTCCAAACAATACAACCAGCTACGATTCCATTCAATTCATCAACCATAAACCAAATATTACGGCTCCAAACAACTATACAACAATTTTAAAATCAAAACCAAGCTTAGTAACCAATTTCTTCCATTAAATAGACTAAATTCAGCAGCTCCATACAACCCAACACTAAAATTCAATTAATAACAAAATCTAACCGAGATTAGGATCTTACCAGACCTGGGACTTAACAATTCCAAAAGCCTTGACCAATGGCTACAGCAATTGGGCGGAAAATCTCACCGAAAAATCGTAGATTCTAATCCCCTCTTCATACCCATCAAATGAGGGAGATTTGTGCTAAATGGAAATGGAAATGGGTTTAAAAGATCCAAAATATGTGGAAAGGACCACAACCACCACTGGAATTCGACGATTTGAGAAAAATGAACCTACCGGTTTCTTAAAGTTTTTCGGCGATTCGCAGTGTTTCATGACCAAAATTCGGGATGGGAAGGTAGCAGAAAGCCTGGGCATTCTTTTCCGGGTGGTGGACGAGCTCTCCGTCGCCGGATGTTGTCAGATTTCCAACGAGAGGCTTTAGCTGCGTGGGTACGGTATGGGGCACAGTTCTGGTCGGGGAAGAGGGGAGAGAAATTTGGAAAAATCGGGGGCTTCCTTTCCCAGTTGTATGCCAGCCCGCTGTCCCCGGAAAACGAATAAACTTCCGCTGGAAGGTCCTGCTGCACAGTATCAAGAGAGGGAGAGCTAATGTCGGGCAGAGAAAAGAAAAAGAGGAAGAGGTCGCGGGGGAGAAGAAGGAAGAGGAAATTTGATTAAATGGGACCCCTTTATTAAAAGACCAAAATGCCCCTGAATTTTCATTTGACCACAACTCTTAAACCGTTACTCAGAATCAAGTGTACTACTAGTCTATGAACTCGTATCGACGAGCTCTACGCTACAGTACTAAATTCAAGGCTAAAACATATCCACACAAAAAGCCAACCATGAGCCCATTTATGGTCAAACTTGATCAAATTTGAAAATTTTAGTATTTTCGTAAAACGGGATATTATAGAAACTTTCATTCCGTGAATCCTAACATCCACTCTTCCTAGACAAGCATTCTAGATCAACTCCAATTATAAATAAATAAGGAGACAAAAGGTCTATTTGTTTAAGCTCCTTTAAGCTTTAAGACTTCCCAAGGGACTGCTATTAAGCAAAATAGAAAAAGAATCGAAAATAAGCTTTGAGAAACTAATTTAATAAAATGATCAGTAAAATCCAAATTTTTAAAAATTTGAAAAAGAAAACTTTATTCAATTTTATCATAAGCTTTTGAAAAATTAGCCTTAACTCTTATGATTCCCCTAGAACCTTTTATATTTGTTCATGGTGTGAAAAATCTCTTGAGAAATGATTGAATTTTCAACAGTCCAATAATTAGGAACAAAAGCTCCTAAAAAGGATAAATAAAATGATCAAGAAAATGCTGAAACTACTATAATTTTTTAAATAATTTTATAAACCACGTTACACAAACTAATAAGCTTTAACTAGTAAATCAAGTTAGCATGAGAAGACTTGGAATAAAAACAATAAATGTTTGATTAATTTCTTCTAAATAACTATAGAATTGAAAGAAGTATTGAACTAAAAATATCATATGATCTCCAATTGTGTTACAATAATATTGAAAGAAAAGACTAGGAAAACCATCAGACCCGGGAGCTTTAAGAGGATGAAATTGTTTTACTATATTATAAATGTCCTCAGCTGAAGGAATGCAACAAAGATCTGCATTATCTTGATCATAGATACATGCAAAAAATAGCTCATTGAGATGCAAAGGAAAATTTAGGTTGGAATAAGAGATAAGTTCAACCATACATGATTGAAGATGATTATTAACATTCTCTCTACCAACAAGCCAAATGGCATCTTCATTCTTTAAAGTCAATATTATTTTTTTTCCTTTTAACAATAGTAATGGTTTGTAGAAGTTTGATGTTTCTATCTTCTTCTTTAATCCAAAGCTCTCTGGATTGTCACCAAACTAGCTCAAGTCTTTTCCTATACTCAATTAAAGTCATTTTAGTATTACTTTCAAAGTTAAAATTTTCCTTAGAGGCATGACTTTATTAAACAACAAGAAGTTGATTCTTTAATTATTTGATTTTGGATTGAAAAATACAAAATGATGTAAATTCTCCTTAATCAAAGCTTTTCGAAATCTAGCCAACTTCTTAATAGTATATTTATAAGGAGTTCCATTTAAATTCACTTTCTAAATAGGATTAATTGACTTCCTTTTGATACACCATGTATAACGATTGCCTGAAGCCAAGATCAATGGCTCTTAGAGAATTTATACAAGAACGAAGATAGTAATTCCTTTTCCAATTTAAAATATGACCACTGAGTTTTTCACATTACTGAACCACATCATTATAATCGCTAATACAAATCTATGGATACTTGCATTGACCATTAAGTAAGGAAATGATTAAGAGCCTTCCAAATATTTACTTCGTTCTTTGTTATATGAAGGTTAATAACAATTATGAGGTCATGGGTTCGAAACATGCTTATCTCCCTTTTAAATTAAGATGATTTTATATTTCTTTCCTCCTGAAATTGATAAAATTATTACTGTTTTTAAAAAGGATAAGAATGTTAAAGCTTGGGGTTCCACGCTAAATAGTTAACCTAATAAGGGGTAACTCAAGCCTCTTATATACTTTTATGATCCTCAAGTTTAGCCAATATGAGACTTTTGTTTACACATCTCTAACAATTACCTTTTCAAACCAAAAACCACATGCCATTTTTCCAACTCCCCCTCAAACCAAGAACCACATGCCATTTTTTCGGCACCCTTCAAACCGATAATGCATTTCTCCTATATCTCATTGAAAGGTCTCCACTACGACTACGATGGCTCATCTCGTCACCATGGAGCTTCATTGCATAGCACTTTCCATGTGGTAGCTGGCACGAAAGTCATCATCGCCTTACCACCTCTATATGAAATTTTTGTCATCAAGTTGCAACCGTCAATCACGGGGTTACTTTTTACCATTGCGGTCTACCATGAGGTCCTACCACCGTCTGATTCGCTTCGGATTCATTTTGTGCACACACATGACTTTGACTGGGTCCTAGCTCTAATACCACTTGTTGAAGTTTGGGATTCTAACCTAAAAGGTTAACCAAATAGAAGAAGTAACCTAAGCTTTTTATGTACCTTTTAGGATTCTCAAGTTTAGCCAATGTGGAACTTTTGTTTGCACATATCTAACAATTACTCTCTTAAACCAAAGACCACATGCCATTTTTCAGCTCCCCCTCAAACAAAAAACCATATGCCTTTTTTTCTTGGCATCTCTTCGAACCAATAATACATTTCTCCCCTATCTCATTAAGAGATCTCCATCGTTGGTATGGTGGCTCACCACATCGGCATAGAGCTTCATGGCATGGCCTCTTCAATGTGGCAGTTGGCATAAAGGTCCCATCGCCCTACACCTCAACATAAAATTTTAGTCATCAAGTTTCAATCATCGATTATTGAGTTACTTTTCACCATCGTGGTCTACCATGAGGGCCCACCACCATTTGATTCACCTCGGATTCATTTCGTGCGTACACATGGCTTTATTTGGGTCCTAGCTCAGATACCACTTATTGAGACTTGGGGTTCCATCCTAAAAGTTTATCTCAATAGGAGGAGTAACGTGAGCCTTTTATATACCTTTTAGGATCCCCAAATTCAGCCAATATGAAACTTTTGTTTGCAAATCTCTAACACATAGCACGCAAAAAACTATTTTTTTTTAAGAGATGAGCAATCAAAATTCGTGACATTGGTAAAACTCTAAAAGGTAGATTTTTATTCCCTAAAGAAGTAAACAAAAAAATATATAAAAAAGCATAAAAAAGAATCTACAGTTTTACCAATACTTTCTTCGTGACAACATTCCTCAAAATGTAATCTTTTCTAAACAACCCCAACCTTTTTAATAGATACTTTAGTCTTAAAAAGAAGTATGCAATCAATTTAGTGCGTATTTTAAAAGGGCCAAGATAGCCCTAACTATTGAAGTCCTATTATGCAATGCAAATCATGGTGAGGATGAAGGGCATGATAAGGTTCATCACCTTAGCCATTTGGACATTCAACAGTTGAGATGAGAGAGAAGTATCATCTTGATCAGTACAACCTACTATTCTTTATATCAATTTGTGAAACAATTCTCTATGCCTTTGCCTTTGGTCATGTTTTTAACTTGACATTGGTCTTTGTTTTTTTAAGAATTCATTGTGACATAATTGCCTAAAGAAAAATGTGCAAATGAACATTATTGACTAGACTCTTTAAAATAAAGACGTAACTTATTGACAATGTGATCTTCTAGTCCAAAGTTTTAATAAGCTTACATATTTGCATTAGAGAAATCCTACTCAGGTTTGGTTTGCTTAGAAGTTGTTTCCACCATTATAAGATCCAAAATTATTTTAAAGCTTACCAACTAAGAGTTATGAGCATTTAAACAAAGAGAATTACTTTTCCTATTTGCATAAGAAGGCATAATATTTGGTCGGGCTCCTCATTTATGAGATATCATGGAATTTATCTCATGGAATCAAGAAAAACCACCAAGAAAGCATTAGCAATTTGGCCATCGTGACTTGACATTTTCTCATTTCGTGATTTAATAAATATGATAGATTGACTTGTAGAAGAACAATTAATATTGGCAACTCCTCCGTATTAATAGCACTCAAAGATGATATTTTCAACCTTGTTATCATTATTATTCACTAGGCTTCCCATAGAAAAAATTGAAACTCCAGTATCTTTTTCTCACATTAGTCTTTGGACATCTCCTTAGACAGTGATAAGGATAAATAAACTATCTTTTCATCTCAAGCAACACTGTCACAATATCTTGTGAAAAATTACTTGCATTTCAATTAGATTTCACCTAAGGACCCAACCTTAATATTGTCATGTATTAGGTGAAGTAATAATTGAATCCTCTGATTTTGGGCACATAGATAATAAGAGCAATTCTAGAGGAATTATCTAGTTTAACAATATATAGACCAACTATACATGTGTCATTATTAACTCCAAGCACTCCAAGCCTCCAATGATGCAAAAAATTCCATGGTGACCAGTGCTTAATCTGCTCTACCATCGCTTTTCCAGGGCAATCTACCCTCCGTCTAGTTCCGATATGGACAAATTACAAGGAAAAGTAACCTCCCTACAAGACTCCCTAAGGGATCTATGCTTACAACCAAACCTAGAAGAATTCACTTTTAAGGCACAAAATGTTTTACTAGGAAAAATCTTGTCCTCAAGAAGCTTTTGACGTTTCACAATCACCGAAATTATTGGTAACACTTGGAAGCTCAAAACAAGGGTACAGATTGAAAAAATAAAGGAGAATGTCTTCAAATTCCACTTTGGTTGCCAGGAAGTTATAGACAATCTACCGTGGTCGCTAAACAGTGCCTATCTAATTCTCAAAACCTGGCCTAATGACAAAGCCTTGGAGGAGATACCATTTGAAACAACAACTTTCTCTGTACAGATTCATGGCCTCCCTCTTGTATACCTACATGCAGGAATGGCCAAGATGATGGGTAACAGAATCAGAACAATCCACCCATATTCCATAAACCGGTGAAGTGTTGTGGCACAACGATACCTTAGATTCCGAGTAGACATAGCTGTGAAAAATTCCTTACATGCGGGCTTCTTTATGGAAATGAGTTAGATTGAGATCTAGATACAATTCAAATTCGAGCGCCTCTCAGATTTCTGCTACCGATGTGGAGCCTTGGATCACATCACCTGCAAATGCTCCTTCAACATCTCCATTATGGTAACCACATAAAATGGAATTTTAGCCAAGTTATACGAACCTTGGCTCCGAGTAGAAAATAGCAGCAATCTTTTCTTTATCAACACTCCAGAAGCTGGTGAAGACGAATGAAGAATTATAGAAAGGAAGCAAGAACACAGTGTCGGAAAACTGGCTCGAATAACAGAGAAACATAGGTTGGAGGTAGGAGAAAGTGAACCCATCGGCAGCTGTGAGAAAAAGCATAATAGCACACATTTGGAATTTGCAGTGCTCTAGAAATGTGCCATGAACTGGCATCTCTAAACACTACCCTAAAAAGGCAGGCTTTGGGAACCTCAAAAACTCTACAAGAAATTGTGATGGAAAAGTTCAAAGACTCTAAGCTAGACCTAAGCTCCCTTGCCAGTTAGGACGTTGAAGCCTTAAAGGAAATAGCAGTCAAGAAAGACCAAGACAGATGGGCCTTAGAAGGTCTAAGCCCAAAATTCCTCTCTTAGATGGGCCTCGATACTAGAATTTTCAACCGGCTCCTAGAAGAAACAACTATCCAAGGCTGGTTTCGGAGCCACAGTAGGAAACATGATGCTTTTGGGACTTTAGAGGAAAGGCCCAATAGATGCTTTATAATTTGTAAATCCCTAAATACTCAAGAAACAGATGAAGCCCCAACTACTCAAAATCTTGAAAATGAGGAGCTCAACTTGGAAGCTTCCTCTCACTCTCAGATAGAACAAACGCATAACTTGGCTAGTGACACTCAACAAGAACTTGAAGCTTTGGAAACTCTCAAAGAACAACACAGGTCCTGATCTTGGAAAAAGGAAGCAAGAAGAAGATCTCAAAGAAGGCATAGCCATTCAAATGGGAAAGATTGAGAAAGCTCACGGGGACTGGCTCCTCGCCGGTTGGATTTTCATTAGGCCGGGGTGGAGGGCAGCTTCATGCCCCCCCTCGCAAATTGGAAAATGCTTTCCTGGAATTGTAGAGTTATGGGCAACTCTGATGCTTTTAACTTTTTTTTTTATCTCATTTAGTTAAATCTCATAAACCCGACTGAATTTTTTTAATAGAAACAAAATGCAAAAAAAAAAATGAAAACTGTTAGCAAGAGATTAGGATTCAAAAACTTTGAAATTGTAAAGGCTCAAGGTACTGCTGGGGGCTTAGCTCTCATGTGGAATGATGGTTCAAATTTAGTCTATGATTCTAGCACAGACAGAGTAATCTATTGTAGTGTTCTGGGGGAGCATGGAGAAAAAAATTAGAATCTCCTTGCTTGCCACGACACTTTTTACTCCTCAGCGAAACAAGCTTTTTGAACGAAAATTCAACATACAATCACCGAAATCAGAGAACCTTGGATGCTGATAAGGGGATCTAAATGAAGTTATATCCTCTAAGGAAAAGCATGGAGGCATATATATTTGGAAAAAAACATCTTTGTCTAAAGGACTTCTTGGACAACACTGGAGGAGTGGATCTCGGTTTCGAAGGAAGGAGATACACTTGGAGTAACAATCATGATGGAATGGGTATAATAAAAGAGCACCTTGATCGAGTGGTTGCTAGTGACATTGGGGTTGAAACTCACCTGGAGGCCTCAGTGCACCATCTTTGCACAGAAATCTCTGACCACAGTCCCATCCTCTTGACAACGATATTAAACAATCAAATAACACCATCAAATATGTTCGAGATCCATCATACAATAAAGCCCAATCAAGATTTCAATTAACAACAAGTTTATATCTCATATCTCACAAAAAAAAAAAAAAAAAAAAAACTTAAGTGTTTAACGTCGAATTTAACAATTTTCAGATCATATCAATACAATTTTAAGCCACAAAAAAAATTACAAATCATCAATAACAATAGAAAGTTACAAAAAATTAAACAAATAGTTTCAATTTGAACAAAACATAAATTATACAAATCCATAAATTTTCACAATATATCTCGAAGAATATGAGATGCATACAGATATTGCAGTATTTCAAAAAATAAATATTCACAAGGATATAAAAATAATATTTACAGATATTCTAAATCAATTTTGAAAAATTGCTAATTAATATACATGATAAAAAAAATTCAAAATAATTATACATAAAGAATATTGAATATATATATACTAACTTCGATACCATTGTTGGAATTTAATAAATATATAATAAGATAATATACATAAATACAGTATACAAATTATTATCTCATTTATATATTATATTATTCAATAGTACGTATCAATATACCGTTTACCATAATATGTCATTGATTCCTAATTATTGTAGAGCCTCAACCAAAATAGTAAAAACATTTTCCCCCAAGTAGAACGTAAGTTTAGAATTTCAAAGTTACAATCTCCACATGTTAATATGCAACTTGCAATAGTAAAATATAGAATCTAAAAAAATAGAACGTCGTGCTGATAACGTGTTATAAAATAAAAAAATAGTACTATAAATATATAAATAAAAGAACTGATATATTATATCCCAGTACTTCAACAATAGTGGAATGTTCATATTTATAGGTATTTTTATAACATAAATAAATATATCTATTATATAAATAAATATATAAAATAATAAAAATAATCTATAATATATATTTATTTTATCTAAAAAAATAATAAATATCTATAAATAATATTATGATGATAATATCATAACACTTTTTTATTTTTTCCTTTTTTTCTGGTGAAAAAATAACCTCAAACCAAGAAGACGTTGAATTAAAATTATAAAAAAAGATTTTTTTCTCTTTTTTTTTGGCTAATAAAACGAAGAAAAGTTAACGGGTCTGATTGACTATCACTGAATATCCCTTTCTGCTTGGAGTATATTTGGAATTTGACGTTTCTTATCCCCAACTGTTAGGCTGTTATCTCACGTACAAACAATATTTTGAAAAATAAAAAAAAGAAAAGAAAAGAAAAGAAAGAAAACACTCGGGAAATGTAAAGATGCCTTTCTTTTTCTGCATTCCTCAAAGAGTCAATCATGAACTTTTACTTCTTCTTTTTCTTTTCTTTTTTCCTCATTTTATAAATAAAGTCATTCATCAACTTATGCTTCTATTTTTCAATGGTCACAAATTTCTCCTAATTTGAAATTCTTGCACTTTTATCATTTTTTTCTTTTTGCAAATTTTTTTTTTTTTTTATAGTTTGAAATTCTTTGCATATTTACCTTTTCAATTTTAACATAAACTTCCTTTTAAATTTTGAATTATTTATAATTTTTTTCCTTTGTAGGGAAACCCCTATGGGGTCTCCACCATGAACCCCCTTATGAAGTAACCGGTTAACCGGTAAAATTTGAATATTTTTTGGTTATTTTATATATTTGTGAATTTACGAAATTATCCCTCATTTTCTATGGTTTTTCTATTATACCCTCAAATATGTTATACACTCTTGCCCTAATTTCATTTTCATAAGTTTGGCTCTTCCTCCTCTTTCTCCCTCGACCACGGCTACTCCCTTCGATTCTGTCCCGTTTTCTTCCTCCCGCCGCATCTTCAGTAAGTCCGACGGCCGTTGTTCATCCTCTGCCACCATTCTTGTTTTTCCTTTCTTGTTTTCTTCGGCCAAACTCACTCCTCCGCTGTTGTTGTCTTCTTTCGCCCCTAGTATCTCCAATTCGAGATTCAATAAACGCCGGCCTTGCATCTACAGCACTCGATTTTCGAAGCTCTCTAAGTTTTCCTTCCCTTTTGCATTCGACTAAATTTTTTCTATAATGTCTTTTGATATTTTTTTTTCAGATCTGCTTTTTTGTGTTCAGGTTGAAGGCTCATTTCGAAGTTAATCCTAAGGATTTAGTTAATGAAATTATTTGCTTATTCCTTTTAGATTATTGTTATTACACTTAATTTGTGAATATCTTCTAAATAGCACAGATGAGTTTCTTTGCGTTTCTATGGTTCATTTTGTGTTTTTAGCTTTTCCTTTTCAGTTTCAACATTATGGTTATAAGTGATTTCTCTTACCATTTTATTCTCACTTTTCTTGTTGGGTGTCTTTCTTTTTTTGAACCGATAAGTTTTTCCCTTTATGTTTCTTCAATGTACTCGAGAAAGAAATTGTAGCAAAGTTTCATAGTGCCCTAAATATACGTTTATTTGAAATGGAAGTTCCTTCTCGTGTTTAACTCTTTCAACTTCTTTTTAGGTTTGGGTACTCTTTTTTTTTTTCTCTATACCTTCACTGCATTTTTTATGGTAGATTATAAACTAATATGTCGCACTTGAGGTTGATAAACGACCCCTTTTAACAATTAATGGAAGATTTTATTGGTATTTTTTTTTCACGATTCCTTTCTTCTTTTGTTTTTGTTGAAAGGAAATGGGTATCATCTCCAGAAAGATATTCTCAGCATGTGGAAGCATGTGTGTTTGCTGCCCTAGTTTGAGATCAAGTTCTCGGAAGCCTGTCAAGCGGTACAAAAAACTGCTAGCAGAAATTCTTCCCAAATCTCTCGTGAGTCTCTTAATATCTTTACCTGGCTGCAGACATTTACTGGTCTTTTGAGTGTTGTGCGTTCAGCACGTAATTTTTTTTTTTAATTTTGAATTTAGTTTCTAGTGGCGGCATATACTACAAATGGTCTTGGTAGTTTGCAATCTGCCCACTTGATCATGTAATGCCGATTATTATAACATTATATATAGTTCTTTTGTATATTGATAAATTAAAGGGGTTCCATAGACACAGGGCTAAGGAATAAATATATAAAACATTTGGTATTAATTGTCCTTTCATATGATTGTTTCTGTCGGGCTTAGTCAAGTAGGAAATGAGGTTTTCAGATTATGTTGTTGAGTTTCCTATGTGTAAAATTGGTCATATTACATGTATCTTGAATTAGATGTTGAAGTTAATTTTATGTAAAATCAATGAGTCGGTGGTGAATATTTGCAGGATGGACCTCCAAGTGAAAGGAAAATTATTAGGTTGTGTGAATATGCTGCAAAAAACGCTGTCCGAATCCCGAAGGTATGGTCTCTTTCTGCTAGTTTGGATTTTTATTTAATATCCCTCTGAATGTTTGCATGTTATTGTTAATTAGAAGATCAGTTAGGCTTAGAGAAGAGGTTTTTTTTTTCTTGGTAGCTGACAGTGATAAGATGGTAAAGAAGGGCATGGCATAAGAAATAGCTCAGCCCTGATCTCTCTCTCACTCTCACCATGTAATTATGACCATCCATGACATAAAGAATATATATATATATATATATATATAGCTGCATTATGTTGGGCATTACTGGTGAATTTCCATACATTCTGCAATTCATTTTTGTGATCTATTTAGCTCTAGCTGATCATAAGTCTGAAATTCTTTTGCAGGGAACTTTGATTGCTCTAGCTTCCTTTTCCAAAAATTAGTTGGTGAATATGTTCAGATCAGCTGCCTTACTTAGCCCAATTGCTTATGTGGGTCAGATGACCTCACCTCTTGCAAGATATGCTGCAAAAGCTATAACTCTTGCTTCTTATATTTACTGCATTAAATGTTAATATAATAGATGGTTATAAGTGAATGTTGAAAGTAACAGGAGGACATATTTTTGTATGGGTTACTTGAGATACCATTTGATATGTATTTTTTGGAATTACAACTTTTTTGTTTAGCATACTAAGTAAATTACAATTAAAACATCTTTTCTGGTGAATTAGTTCAGTTTTCTAATATTGAACATTTTGGTGTAGTACATTTTCATAGTCATTGAAAATAATTAGCATTCTTTCGCTAATTTCACACTTTCTTCAACCAATTTTGAATTGACACCAGCAGAAATTGACTACCTGTGAATGCCTCTCAGAAATAGTTAATTAAATCAGAAGCTAGTGAATAAAAAAGGAAACTAATAGTTGTAATTTGGTTGGTACCTTGATTACAACAAAATGATAATTCAAAAAACACTAATACTTGGTAAAATGGATCAAAATAAATTTTACACTGCATATAAGTATTATGAATATGATATCTTCAAAAGTGATTTATTCCATTTGCATATATTTATCACTATAAATTTTATCAGTCTAACATTGCTAACTTTTACGTATTAGCAGCAGTAAAAAAAAATGAAATAACAGAAAAAAATGAAATGGCATGAAGGCCAAGAAAGCAAAAGCTATACTTAGTAACTTTGACAAAATTAAACAAACAATGGAGAGAAAATGAAGATATTTAAGGAGAAGACCATATAATATTTATACTTCTATGATATATAAAACGTCAATATATTGATTTTCAATTTTGACAATTTAAAATTTATAATGCTACACATACTAAAATATAAGCCAAATTTATTTACCAAATAATACATGTTAAAATATAGCACATTTATATAACTTAAATATAAATAAGTGACTTTTAAATGGATAAGTGAATTAAAAAAATAACATATTTTTGCTGGTGAAATATTGTTGCTGCCAGGCCAGGCGCCTGGCTTTCCGCCTGGGGCCCTCTGCCCCTGATGACTCGAAACGGAAAAAAAGGCTCATTCCAAGGCCAGGAGCCTGGCCTAGCGCCTGCTTTCTGGGGACCTCTGCCCCTGATGCTCCAAAACACACAAAAAAAAAAAAAAATTGTTCATATTTGGTAATTTTGGTTTACGGTGTAATATTTTTAAAAATACGTAACTTTCTTCCATACTTAGTAATTTTTTTCCATAATTAGTAATTTTGTCTTTCAGTGTAATATTTTTCAAAATACGTAACTTTTTTCCATATTTAGTAATTTTTACTCCATATTTGGTAATTTTGGCTTACCGTGTAATATTTTCTAAAATACATAACTTTCTTCCATACTTAGTAATTTTTGTCAATATTATTGATTTAAAATTTAGAGTTATATCTTTCAATGTTTATACATTTTTATGGGAATGATATCAAATTCACTTATGGAACCTTGATTATTTTTATTTTCATTCACTTATAAAACATCAATATATTTTTTTTTAATCTCTTTTGGGAAGTAGAGTTGAAAAAAAGCATGGAAAAAATATTTTTGCTGCCAGGCCAGGCGCCTGGCTTCCCACCTGGGGTCCTCTGCCCCTGATGACTCGAAACGGAAAAAAAAGCTCATTCCAAGGCCAGGCGCCGGGCCTAGAGCCTGCCTTCCCGCCTGGGGCCCTCTGCCCCTCATGCTCCAAAACACAAAAAATAAAAAATAAAATTGTGTAATATTTTTCAAAATACGTAACTTTCTTCCATACTTAGTAATTTTTTTCCATATTTAGTAATCTTGTCTTTCAGTGTAATATTTTTCAAAATATGTAACTTTTTTCCATATTTAGTAATTTTTGGTCCATATTTAGTAATTTTGGCTTACGGTGTAATATTTTCCAAAATACGTAACTTTCTTCCATACCTAGTAATTTTTGTCCATATTATTGATTTAAAATTTAGAGTTATATCTTTCAATGTTTATACATTTTTATGGGAATGATATCAAATTCACTTATGGAACCTTGATTATTTTTATTTTCATTCACTTATAAAACATCAATATTTTATTTTTAATATCTTTTGGGAAGTAGAATTGGAAAAAAGCATGGAAAAAATATTTTTGCTGCCAGGCCAGGCGCCTGGCTTCCCACCTGGGGTCCTCTGCCCCTGATGACTCGAAACGGAAAAAAAAGCTCATTCCAAGGCCAGGCGCCTGGCCTAGCGCCTGCCTTCCCGCCTGGGGCCCTCTGGCCCTCATTCTCCAAAACACAAAAAAAAAAAAAAAAAAATTCATATTTGGTTATTTTGGTTTACGGTGTAATAATTTTTCAGAATACGTAACTTTCTTCCATACTTAGTAATTTTTTTCCATATTTAGTAATTTTGTCTTTCAGTGTAATATTTTTCAAAATACGTAACTTTTTTCCATATTTAGTAATTTTTGGTCCATATTTGGTAATTTTGGCTTACGGTGTAATATTTTCCAAAATACGTAACTTTCTTCCATACTTAGTAATTTTTGTCCATATTATTGATTTAAAATTTAGAGTTATATCTTTCAATGTTTATACATTTTTATGGGAATGATATCAAATTCACTTATGGAACCTTGATTATTTTTATTTTCATTCACTTATAAAACATCAATATTTTTTTTAATCTCTTTTGGGAAGTAGAGTTGGAAAAAAGCTTGGAAAAAATATTTTTGCTGCTAGGCCAGACGCCTGGCTTCCCACCTGGGGCCCTCTGCCCCTCATGCTCCAAAACACACAAAAAAAAAAAAAATTTGTTCATATTTGGTAATTTTGGCTTACGGTTTAATATTTTTCAAAATACGTAACTTTCTTCCATACTTAGTAATTTTTGTCAATATTATTGATTTAAAATTTAGAGTTATATGTTTCAATGTTTATACATTTTTATGGGAATGATATCAAATTCACTTATGGAACCTTGATTATTTTTATTTTCATTCACCTATAAAACATCAATATTTTTTTTTAATCTCTTTTTGGAAGTAGAGTCGGAAAAAAACATGGAAAAAATATTTTAGCAGCCAGGCCAGGCGCCTGGCTTCCCACCTGGGGTCCTCTGCCACTGATGACTCGAAACGGAAAAAAAGGCTCATTCCAAGGCCAGGCGCCTGGCCTAGCGCCTGCCTTCCATCCTGGGGCCCTCTACCCCTCATGCTCCAAAACAAAAAAAATTTGTTCATATTTGGTAATTTTGGTTTACGGTGTAATATTTTTCAAAATACATAACTTTCTTCCATACTTAGTAATTTTTTTCCATATTTAGTAATTTTGTCTTTCAGTGTAATATTTTTCAAAATACGTAACTTATTTCCATATTTAGTAATTTTTGGTCCATATTTGGTAATTTTGGCTTAGGGTGTAAAATTTTCCAAAATACGTAACTTTCTTCCATACTTAGTAATTTTTGTCCATTTTATTGATTTAAAATTTAGAGTAATATCTTTCAATGTTTATACATTTTAAGGGAAAGATATCAAATTCACTTATGGAACCTCTATTATTTTTATTTTCATTCACTTATAAAACATCAATATTTTTTTTTTTTATCTCTTTTGGGAAGTAGAGTTGGAAAAAGATTGGAAAAAATATTTTTGCTGCTAGGCCAGGCTCCTGGCGTCCCACCTGGGGCCCTCTGCCCCTGATGACTCCAAACGGAAAAAAAGGCTCATTCCAAGGCCAGGCGCCTGGCCTAAAGCCAGCCTTCCCGCCTGGGGCCCTCTACCCCTGATGCTCCAAAAAAAAAAAATATTTGTTTATATTTGGTAATTTTGGTTTACGGTGTAATATTTTTCAAAATACGTAACTTTCTTCCTTACTTAGTAATTTTTTTCCATATTTAGTATTTTTGTCTTTCAGTGTAATATTTTTCAAAATACGTAACTTTTTTCCATATTTAGTAATTTTTGGTCCATATTTGGTAATTTTGGCTTACGGTGTAATATTTTCCAAAATACGTAACTTTCTTCCATACCTAGTAATTTTTGTCCATATTATTGATTTAAAATTTAGAGTTATATCTTTCAATGTTTATACATTTTTATGGAAATGATATCAAATTCACTTATGGAACCTTGATTATTTTTATTTTCATTCACTTATAAAACATCATTTTTTTTAATCTCTTTTGGGAAGTAGTGTTGGAAAAAAACATGGAAAAAATATTTTTGCTGCCAGGCCAGGCGCCTAGCTTCCCACCTGGGGCCCTCTGCCCCTCATGCTCCAAAACACACAAAAAAAAAAAAAAAAATTTGTTCATATTTGGTAATTTTGGTTTACGGTGTAATGTTTTTCAAAATACGTAACTTTCTTCCATACTTAGTAATTTTTGTCAATAATATTGATTTAAAATTTAGAGTTATATCTTTCAATGTTTATACATTTTTATGGGAATGATAGCAAATTCACTTATGGAACCTTGATTATTTTTATTTTCATTCACTTATAAAACATCAATATTTTTTTTTTAATCTCTTTTGGGAAGTAGTGTTGAAAAAAAGCATGGAAAAAATATTTTTGCTGCCAGGCCAGGCGCCTGGCTTCCCACCTGGGGTCCTCTGCCCCTTATGACTCGAAACGGAAAAAAAGGCTCATTCCAAGGCCAGGCGCCTGGCCTAGCGCCTGCCTTCCATCCTGGGGCCCTCTGCCCCTCATGCTCCAAAACAAAAAAAATTTGTTCATATTTGGTAATTTTGGTTTACTGTGTAATATTTTTCAAAATACGTAACTTTCTTCCATACTTAGTAATTTTTTTCCATATTTAGTAATTTTTTCTTTCAGTGTAATATTTTTCCAAATACGTAACTTTTTTCCATATTTAGTTATTTTTGGTCCATATTTGGTAATTTTGGCTTACGGTGTAATATTTTCCAAAATACGTAACTTTCTTCCATACTTAGTATTTTTTGTCCATATTATTGATTTAAAATTTAGAGTAATATCTTTCAATGTTTATACATTTTAAGGGAATGATATCAAATTCACTTATGGAACCTTGATTATTTTTATTTTCATTCACTTATAAAACATCAATATTTTTTTTTTAATCTCTTTTGGGAAGTAGAGTTGGAAAAAAGCATGGAAAAAATATTTTTGTTGCCAGGCCAGGCGCCTGGCTTCGCACCTGGGGTCCTCTGCCCTTGATGACTCGAAACGGAAAAAAAGGCTCATTCCAAGGCCAGGCGCCTGGCCTAGCGCCTGTCTTCCCGCCTGGGGCCCTCTGCCCCTCATGCTCCAAAACACAAAAAAAAAAAAAAAAAAAATTGTTCATATTTGGTAATTTTGGTTTACGGTGTAATATTTTTCAGAATACGTAACTTTCTTCCATACTTAGTAATTTTTTTTCCATATTTAGTAATTTTTGTCTTTCAGTGTAATATTTTTCAAAATACGTAACTGTTTTCCATATTTAGTAATTTTTGGTCCATATTTGGTAATTTTGGCTTACGGTGTAATATTTTCCAAAATACGTAACTTTCTTCCATACTTAGTAATTTTTGTCCATTTTATTGATTTAAAATTTAGAGTTATATCTTTCAATGTTTATACATTTTTATGGGAATGATATCAAATTCACTTATGGAACCTTGATTATTTTTATTTTCATTCACTTATAAAACATCAATATTTTTTTTTAATCTCTTTTGGGAAGTAGAGTTGGAAAAAAACATGGAAAAAATATTTTTGCTGCCAGGCCAGGCTGCTGGCTTCCCAGCTGGGGCCCTCTGCCCCTCATGCTCCAAAACACACAAAAAAAAAAAAAATTGTTCATATTTTGTAATTTTGGTTTAACGTGTAATATTTTTCAAAATACGTAACTTTCTTCCATACTTAGTAATTTTGTCTTTCAGTGTAATATTTTTCAAAATACGTAACTTTTTTCCATATTTAGTAATTTTTGGTCCATATTTGGTAATTTTGGCTTACGGTGTAATATTTTCCAAAATACGTAACTTTCTTTTATACTTAGTAATTTTTGTCCATATTTTTTATTTAAAATTTAGAGTTATATCTTTCAATGTTTATACATTTTTATGGGAATGATATCAAATTCACTTATTGAACCTTGATTATTTTTATTTTCATTCACTTATAAAACATCAATATTTTTTTTTTAATCTCTTTTGGGAAGTAGAGTTGGAAAAAAGCATGGAAAAATATTTTTGCTACCAGGCCAGGCGCTTGGCTTCCCACCTGGGCCCTCTGCCCCTGATGACTCGAAACGGAAAAAAAGGCTCATTCCAAGGCTAGGCGCCTGGCCTAGAGCCTACCTTCCCGCCTGGGGCCCTCTACCCCTGATGCTCCAAAAAAAAATTTTATATTTGTTCATATTTGGTAATTTTGGCTTACAGTCTAATATTTTCAAAATTACGTAACTTTCTTCCATATTTAGTAATTTTTTTTCCATATTTAGTAATTTTGTCTTTCAGTGTAATAACATACTTAGTTAATTTTTTCCATATTTAGTAATTTTGTCTTTCAGTGTAATATTTTTCAAAATACATAACTTTTTTCTATACTTAGTAATTTTTTGTCCATATTTGGCAATTTTGGCTTACGGTGTAATATTTTCCAAAATATGTAACTTTCTTCCATACTTAGTATTTTTTTGTCCATATTTGGTAATTTTGGCTTACGGTGTAATAAATATTTTCCAAAATACGTAACTTTCTTCCATACTTAGTAATTCTTTTCCATATTCAGTAATTTTGGCTTACGATGTAATATTTTTCAAAATACGTAACTTTCTTCCATATTTAGTAATTTTTTCCCATATTCAGTAATTTTGGCTTATGGTGTAATATTTTCCAAAATACGTAACTTTCTTCTATACTTAGTAATTTTTTGTCCATATTTGGTAATTTTGACTTACGGTGTAATATTTTCCAAAATACGTAACTTTCTTCCATATTTAGTAATTTTTTCCCATATTCAGTAATTTTGGCTTACGGTGTAATGTTTTCCAAAATACGTAACTTTCTTCTATACTTAGTAATTTTTTGTCCATATTTAGTAATTTTAGCTTACGGTGTAATATTTTCCAAAATACGTAACTTTCTTCCATACTTAGTAACTTTTTCCCATATTCAGTAATTTTTTCCATAATATGTAATTTTGTCCAAAATATGTAATTTTTTTCCATACTTTGTAATTTTTTCCCATATGATGTAATTTTAAAAGTGACACGTGGCATTTTTCTGACCATCCATTATTTTTTCCGCCCAAATCAATATTTCCCCCCAATTTTTTCCTTTTGCAACTGGTTTCACCGGTTTTTTTTTTTCTTTTCAAAACAATTTTTGCCAAGTGTCATGATGAGAAGAGGGTCTCCAAAGAGGTTCATTTGAAAAGGTTTCACTTGAGTGGATCCCCTATTGAGGTGGTAGCTGTAAGGAGACCGTTTGATTTTTATATCTGCAACTAAAGTTCAAGTTCAAAATCAATTCTGTTATTTCACCAAAAAAAAAAAAATATTCTGTTATTATATATCAGATCATTTATTCTTAATGTATAGTGTATAACTTATAACATGAAGCCTATTTTTTTTTGGTAGTAATAACATGAAGCCTATAATATTACCAACAAAATATTTTTTCAGAAAAAAAGTAATAATAATACAATGACCCTACCTTACTACTCATCATCCCATGCAAAAACCACTGACTATTTTACTTGACATTCCATTTCTATCCATCGCATTCTTAATGCCTTTTTAAAGGCATTTTATTTATTTATTTAGACGTAATAATTTAGTTTGACATTCCAAGCTCATAATATCATTCCTTAACATTATTAATTATTTTTTCGTCCATTTTAATTTTTTGGGTAGGACCCAAAATATGATATTTGAAACAGAAAAATACGAATTTTCTTTTGGTGCTAGTTTGCGGTTAAGGTACTTAATAAGATGAATGGTTATTTGGAAAAAAATAACGGTAGAGATAGACATTTGACTCCAAGATTTGAAAGTCTTATTATTACCAAAAAAAGATTTGAAAGTCTTACTAGTAGGCATTGTCATTTTAACTGTACCAAAGATATTATAATAACATCATTTGAAAAATAAATCTGTATATTTAATGCAAAAATCCAATAAATATTTTGGTGTCTCTAGCTAACACTTCTGTATAGAAAATTGTTAAAAAAATAAATTTTAAATAACAATTTATAATTCTGGATTTCATTTTTACCTTTATTTATTCATCTTGGCCCTTTTATTTTGAATTAATATACTACAGATAATTGTTTTGTTTAACAATTTAATTATAAAATTGATATAATCTAAATATGTATAAATATACATTTATATGGATGTGTAAAATCCATAAATTAATGCATACAACATTTTTGTTTTATATTTTATATCTTTATGTCTTTTAAAATAAAACTATGGTAATGCCCACTTGTTTTTCTTGATAAAAGTAATGTCCAGCTTGAGAAAATAAAAAAGGTCAAATACAGTTTAGTGTATGTTCAAATTGAAATTTTTAGAATTAATTTAAATATTTAAATATTTTTAATTTTTTTTAAATTACAATCTAATCTAATAGAGTCAAAAATAATAAATTCAATTAAATTGGAATCATTTGCATCTGTGTAACTTTTTAAAATTTATATTACCAAATTTTCACATCAATTATTCACTTAATAAATCATATATTTGAAAAAATTGATAGTCTACTTTTTTAACTTTTAAATCATTATTTGTCAGCAAATTATAAAATATTATTTTTAATTTAAATAAAATAAATTTTAAAGAGTTGCTTGCGGCACATAATCTGTTAACACTGATCTAATTGGAGCATATTCTTATTTTTTTATGAAATTGAATGTATTAAATTGTTTAAATTACTTTTTTATAAGAGTTAAAATATTGAAGTGTTGAAGTTTTTTCTAAATTTTTAGTTTGAATAAATTAAACAATATAGAAGATACGTATTTAACTCAGTAAAAATTTAAAAAATATACAAAAGTTATAACCGCGGTGTTTGTTCACATTGTTTTGATTGTTATTTTTTTGAAAATTTAAATTTAATTATCTCTCTACGAGTAAGTCTAGCAAATATACACCGATTTTTACCCTTTCAGCTTTTTTATTCAAAAAAAATAAAAATGAAATTCAACTATCCTTTTCCAATCAATTCTAAAAACGAAGAATAAGATAGATATTAGACATAAGTATATGGCCCGGACCCCAACAGTTGTGGTCTAATCTAGTTTTTGTGTCGACAACCATCTTGCAAGGGTCCATTATAGAGAAACAAAAATGAAAAAGAAAAAGAAAATGGTTAATTTTGAAAACGGGTCTGGTGGGTCCGTCTAGGGGACAAGTGGTATCCCCATGATGACAAACTTGGCAATCGGAGCATCACAGGCATACCTTGGTGCTTTTAACAAAAGTTCCGTCATGGATAACAGCAACCACCACCAAAAGTAAAAGGGTCAAAATGGTCAAAATGGTCATCATGTTTCCTTATATATATATATATATATATTGGTAAATATGTTTCCTTATATATATGGATAATACTACTGCACCCACTAACATAATTATAGACGAGAGATCTTTGAATTCACAAAAAAAAGAAGAAAGATCTCTGTGGTTTGGGACTTACAAGATTATCACTTAATCATGATAATGAAAGATTAAGCAGAGGGGATCCCACAACCTCATTCATATCACTTCACTTGAAAACTCAATAATCAGCTGAAACCTCTAAATTTTGCTCTAATTTTACTGAAAACCCTTCTTTTTTTTTTGTTGGTAAATTTACTGAAAACCCTTCAAAACCGTATAGAGAATAAAATCGTATCAAATATACATAAGGTGTTAGACATGATTTCCAATTTAAGGTATTTTTTTGATACTATCATTTTTTCTTCTCACATTATATTTTACACTAATCTTTTAAAATATTCTTCTTTATTAAATGTTTGTTAGATTTCCATTTTACAATATTAAACTATTCAGTACACATCAACTAAACAATATAAAATGTATTTAACTAGAACTATAAATATTTTGTATCTTAAAAATTAAATTATATTTCTAGAAAAAATAAAATGTTTATTCTATCCAATTACAGCAGAATATTTTCATAAATTTTAATAAATTGTTGTAACTAAATTATATTTCATGGAGAATGTTCAAATAATAAAATGTTAACACCTTTAAATACATTTATTAAAAACAATTATAAGAAAATATGATTAAGGTTGGAGTCTCAAGATATCTATTGTACTCACCATGAAGGGCAATTTTGTATGGGTTGTCATTGACTCTTTCAAGCATTTGAAACTGTTCATCTCTTCTAAGCTTAGGAAACCTTTTCTTTCTTAAACGTACCCAAACCCAATTTCCTGGTTCGAATATCCTCCACGTGTCATCCCATAAAACTTTCCAAAAGTGACTTAAAAATTTGACATCCCTATCAGACATAATAGTTCTAGGCACTCCATGCAATCTTGATTTTTTATCAAAATCCTGCAATAAAGAAACAAAAACACTAGGCAAATTGGGGTTAAGGTTAGCTTCACAAAGCAAAACCTCTCAAAACCTCACTAACAATATTGCTTTCTTGCCTAAAAATGCACTATTGACTTCTCTCTCTTTTGCATTAAAACTTTTTTTCTTTTCACTCTTCTCATTTTTTTCTATTGTACTTTCCTTTTTATTTTTTTTACTAGTGCAATCACTCACCATTAGGCCTTTATTTTTATTATTTTCACTCCTGGCCTTTTTACACTCAATTCTTTTAGTTGCCTCACGTCCCAAATCCCCATTGGAACCTTTGGATAGTTTCAGTTGTACAAGATACACCTCTTTAGGAGATAAAGGTGCAAGTGTGACTTTCTTTCCATTGTGCTCAAAAGTATACCTATTCTTAAAACCTTTATGGATAGTCCTCCTATCGGATTGACATAATCTACCCAACAAAATATGCCCCGCTTGCATAGGTGCTACATCACACAAAAATTCATCACTATACTTTCCAATTTCAAAAGAAACCTTCACTTGTTTGGTTACTTTCACTTCTCCACTGTCATTCAACCATTGTAACCTATAAGGGTTAGGGTGTTTTTCACATACTAGTGTCAACTTTTCAACCAAAGTAGTACGAGCAATATTATCACAACTACCCTCATCAATGATTAAACTACATATTGTACCACCCACAAAACATGTAGTTTGAAAAATATTATCTCTTTGCTCTAGACTCTCCTCCTGAACCTTATGGTTTAAGGCTCGCCTAACAACTAGTAACTCTCTTTTCATAGCATACTCTATGTTCTCCTCATCACTAGAATTCTCAGACTCCGAAACAATTTCACTACCCTTCAACAACATAGTGTTCATATTAGGACACTCAGAAGCAATATGTCCCAACCCTTGACATTTGAAACATTTTATCTCCCTATGTCTAGTAGTGGTAGTAAAAGAAGAAGAACTAGGAGTACCTTTAGGTGTGTTGGCACTCTCATTCTTATTCTTGAAATCGAAACTTTTCGTATTCTCTTCAAGCTTCTCCCACTTTGAATTCCATTTGGAGTTGAAATTTGGAAAGATTCGGGAAGTCCTTTTTGTTTTAAGTTACTTTTTCACCTTGATTGCCATGTTCACCAAGTCTTCTATCTCTACATATGGATGTAGTTGCATAGTGTCGGCAATCTTTCTATTGAGTCCACTTAAGAATCGAGCCATGGAAATCTCTCATTCCTTGTCTATGTTGGCTTGGATTAGGAGCATCTCTATATCTTTGTGGTACTCTTCTACCATCCTTGTTCCTTGTGAGAGCTGCTGTAACTTTTGGTGTATCTCATGGTAATAAGAAGATGGTACAAATCTTCTTCTCATCACCCCTTTCATCTCGCCCCAAGTTACAATTGGATCTTCACCATATCTCTTCTTAGTCTGCAATAATTGTTCCCACCAAACCAAAGCATAATCAGTAAACTCTACAGCGACGAGTCTTACCTTCTTCTCATCCGAGTAGTTATGGCAAGCGAAAATTAGTTCAACCTTGCTCTCCCACTCTAGATATATGTTAGTGTCATGTCTCCCCTTGAATGGTGGTATTTGCATCTTTATGGAGCTTATGTTATCGTTTCTCATTTCTCTCAGCTCATGTCTCCTAGCCCTTGGTTCCTCCCTCTTTGGATGTCTCATCATTGAATGATTTGAGACTTCATCATCCTCGGAACCCGATGGCTCTATATCTCTAGTTCGCAAATCATTTCTCCTTGGGTTATTTGTGGCGGTCATAAAGACTTCATTTACCTTATCATTTAGCTCATAAATTCTCTTATTGAACCTCTGAAATTCTCATGCGAAGGCCTTGTAAAAGAGCTTCATGCCCGATGTCATCTCATTTTCGAGCTCTTGTTATAAATGAGCGGCTTCTTTTCTTTCTCTTCTTGACATCTTAATTTCTACAAGACAAGATTAGTAAAAGAAAAATCCTTACGTCTCTCCCTCACATGTTTCAATTTTTTTAAATGGTAACTACGCTCGTGTTTCACACAATTTTGGCTTTTACCCTTATTGTGCTCACCACTCAAGTCTTTTACCACTCATAATCTCTAGAATCAAGTTGCACTTTAGAGTCAAACACAACAAATCAAAGCAAGAAAAACAAATAGCAATTATTACAATCTCAAAGCCTAACCAAAGAAAGAAAGTATATCAAAAGAAAAGCAAAAATAATAACTAGAGTAATGGAAAGCAAAGATTACCCTAAGCAAAAGGAAAAAAAAATTCAGTTTTTTTTTCTTAAGATGCCTAGCGGACAGACTCGACTAGGTGTGACCCCAGGTACGACCCCAAGTGTGATGACCTGGATCTAAAAAGCTAGAGTAAGTGTGGGCGGGTGCAAAGGGCACTGGCAGGCTACCTTACTGGCAGAGATCGGTGTCCAATCCCACATCGCCCGGGTGTGGAAAGGGGGTCATGTGGTAATGGTTCAAATGTAAAAGTAAGCACTCTCTTAACAACCAAGGCCTTTTCAGAGCGTTTGGCTTCAGAGTTGGAAAAACTCTGGGGTTAAGCGTGCTTCAGTGGGAGCATTCCTAGGATGGGTGACCCCCTGGGAAGTCTGACCAAAAACTCCATACCGTCTGAAGTGCGGTGGCTAAATTGGAGACAATATTGGTTGGAGAGAGAGTGTGGTGTTACACCAAGTGCCTAGTACTGTGATTAGGGCTTTTTTTTTTCATTTTACTTCTTCTCTTTAAAAGAAAAAGAGAAAAAAAAACCCAAATCAACAAGATAAAAAAAGAGGCACGTATCAAACATAACCTTTTTTTAAGGGAATAAAAGTATTATGAACGAATGAAGCGGGCATCATAGAGCCATATTCTAGCATTGGAGCAAAAGAGGATTCTTTAATCTTGGGGTTCCGCATCAACGAAGAACACAAAAAAAAATTGAAAACAAAGAAAGATAGGTACTTATCTCAACCAATGCTCTGATGCAAATTGATGCGGAACCCCAAGATTAAAGAATCCGAAACCCCAAAACACACAAGAAATATTGATCATTAATTGGAAACAAGAACCCACCCTACCAAACCCTTAGATAACTTGTATCTAAAAATGTGGATTAGAAGGCTAGAGAAAGAGAAGAACAATCGGCACAAAATATTTCTACTTTGATAAGAGAATTCAATTAATAATGCAACAAGAAGAAGAAATTGATTCCTCACTTTGCAAGAACACTCATGAGAGCAATAAGAAAATAAATTCTTTCAATTCATTAAAATCTGAAATCTATCATATACAAAAGAATTGATCCTTTTTTATATAAGGATTAGGGTTAGATCAATAATCAATCTAAACCATTAAATATTAAGAATGTAATCCTAAGGCTGAAAACTAACCCTAAATAAATAAAATACGAAAAATAGAAAATATTATAAAACTGCCATTATAATACAAAAATAGCTAAATTATGAAACTGCCATTATAATCCAAAAAGAGCTAAAATTACGAAACTGCCATTATAAGATGTTTATTTTTAAAATGACGTCGTTTCGTCTCCGCAACTCCCGAGCATCGTTACCACTTTCATCCCTTGCTTGGACATCATGCTTAAATCATCATTAGGCCTTGGAAAAGTGTTCAAATCATTTGGAAACTTGAATAGATCTTTATACATGATTCTTTTCAAAAGTCCAAGCATTCTCCCTTTGATCTTTTTTGCTCGAGAATGCGTCATTGGTCCACTTAGTAAGATGATGTCATCCTCTTTTACTCGACTGCTAGAATATGGCTTTATGATGCCCATATCACTAGCATATGTATTTTTGATGTTGTTTAGACAAATGGCGCCTAGGTTTCTATATTTGTTAGATCTTAAAAATTAGTTATGTTAATTATAATATTTTATTCATAATGGATGTGTCAGTTGTAGTTATTTACTGCTTTAATACATGGTTAGATATTTGTTTGTATTTATTAAGCTTTATAAAAGGGAGGTTGGTCATAAGATTAGGTCTCCTCCTTGTTTTTTTTATTTACATGTATTTTTTTTTTGAAAAATGCCCCTATAAAATTGTGCAGCCTTGTTGTTTGGGGCAATAACGGAGAATATGGATACCTTCATAGGTGCTGGCCACCGAGAACAACTTGAGAAGGAGAAGACGACGAGTATTGGTGGCGAAGAAACCTGAGAAACGGTTATATGTGCCCTACACATGCCGGTGAAAGTCCTTGTGAGTGGGCTTCACTCGCTGGCATTCTTATGGCATGTATGCCCTTAGACCCGTTTTAGTGTTGGTAGACTTTTTTTGGCTTTGTATATTTTGTTTATGATTTGACTATGTTATTGTTCAAAGGGGTTGGATACCAATTTTTGTTTTAGGCTTTTAATGTCAGTAAACTGAAATTAATTAGGCCCAATGACCTAGTGACTTGCTCAGTGAGATAAGAAGGTTGATTTGGCCTATAGAAATTTTCTTTTGGCCTTGTAATTTTATTATTTTATTTTATATAGGATACCATATATTAGGGTTATTTAATTAATGTTTTTTTATCGATGGTTTAAATTAATTTTCTATTAACATGATTTATATTATGACATGTCCTATAAAATAGGTGGTGCCATATTAATTTACATCAATTGTTTGTTACATGTGCATAATAATTATAATGATTTTTGCAATCTATATTAATGATTTTATTATTTGAAAAAAGAAATAGAAAATCCCTTAGTTTAAAATATTGAATGGATGAAGATTTTAATTATTTCTTTTTTTAACCTAAGGGCTTTATTATGGGTACAAAATAAAATGATCATGTGATGTACTAACGGATAAACATGATTGGATTTTTTTGGATTTGACCTTAATAATTTAAAACTTTTAATAAGGTTGTTTGGCCCAATGTTGACAATTGTTGGGTATTAAAGACAATTTTGAACTTAAAAAATTGTTATTAAAATTCAAACTTGATTTAATTATTAACCTCCCAATAAGGCTATGTTAAATTTTTATGAATGGCCCAATTTTGTTTTAAAAGAAATGGTTGATTGTATGATAAGATAGAATCAATTTGAATGGCATTATAAGTGTTATCTCAGAAGGTTTTGTCTAAAAATATTGGAACTAACCCAAGAGGATACTTTTTATATCATGCACAAATTTAGTTTGTTGTAAATAACTCGCCCAACATGAGTGCTTATAATGGAACTTAAATTATTGTTTACAATAATTTTTTTTAAGATTCTTTAAATAGTACATTTATTGTGTTTTCATTTTGTATAATATAAAGGTGTAAATATATTCTCATAAAATGACAACTTTTAACTCACTCGTTATGATTTTGAGCCAAAAATAGATGGACAGAAACAATTCTAATGAATGGAAATGAAGTGTTTCATTGTTCTAGAGTATGAAAAAATCAAATATGCCATGACCACCCCTAAACCTTCAGATTCGGCATCGAATTCCAGTCATAAAGTGAAAAAGAAGTATTCCAATTGGCAAACGAAGCATATTGTAATTTGCTTGCTGCTATATCCAGCTATCAATGCTAGCCACTTGAAGAATTAGATATCCAAGCTCGAGAGTGGAACAAGAATAATCCAAACTCTCGATGGGATGTTTGCACAATTTAGTTGTTCAACTAGGCAGTCTACAATGAAGGCTCTGATGCACACATGAATGATTAAGGGATGTGTGCGTGATCATTGTCTGAAAATGATGGCACATCTCAGGCAAGCTGAGGTTATGGGGACCATGTTGGAACAAAAATCTCAAATAGATATAATTTTGGAACACTACATGATTGCTTCAGTCAGTTCAAAATGAACTACAATATGAAAAAGTTGGATCTAACTCCTGTTGAGCTGATGCAGAAGCTTCAGAATGCTGAAGAGTCTATGAAATCTGACATTTTACTCAGGGTCTATTAAGTCCAAATGGAAACCTAAAGATGGTAACAAGAACAAGAATAACAAGAAGAAGAAGGTTTTGGTACTAGTTACTAAGACTATTACTTTGAAAAAGCTAAAAGGCACGTGCTTTAAATGAGGATAGAATGGTCACTGGAAGCTGATTGCCCTAAAGTTATCAATAACCTAGGTATGAGTGATTTAAATTTTGTTAAAACTTGTTAAAAGGAGAATTATAATGAAATGGATCATTGATTTAAGAGCCATTCACCATATTTGTTACTATTTATAGTGGTTTAGACAAACCATCTTGGTTGGAGAAGGACAAAGAAATTTGAGGGTTGAGAATGAAGATCATGTCTTTGTAATAGTTGTAGGACATGTTGTTTTGAATTTCAATAATGATATGACTTTATTTTTATCCGACTGTTTATATGTTCCAGGCTTTAAGAGGAACTTAGTATTTGTTAGTTGTTTGATTGAACAAGGTTTAACTGTACAGTTTACTTCCTCAGTTTCTATAAAAGTTCATCTTTAATTATTTATTCTAGTGAATTATTGAATGATTTTTATTTTTTAAGTCTTATGTCTTATGATGTTAATAATATTGAAATCGTTGATGATGAGCATAATCACCTAGCCAAGAAAAAGAAAGTTTTAAATGAAACTTATCTTTGGCATTCAAGATTAGGTCATATTTATCCTAACATTTTACATGGTTTGTTTAAAAGCGAGATTTTAAATTTCTAGTCTTTGAACCTATATAGATACGTGAATCTTACTTGGAAGATAAAATGACCAAAAGGATCTCATGCAACCAAACCATTAGATCTAGTGCATAGTGACGTGTGTGGACCAATAAATTTTCAAGCCAGAGGAGGGTATGATTACTTTTTCACTTTTATAGATGACTAATCAAGATATGGATATGTTTATCTTATGTGCCAAAAATCTACAACTTTGATTAAATTTCGAGAGTATAAGGTTGAGGCAGAAAAGCAATTACGACTCCATATCAAAGAATTTCAGTCTGACCGAGATGGTGAATATATTTTTGGAGAGTTCAATTTTTACTTGACTCTAGAAGCGATAGTTTCACAACTATTAGCCCTTGGAACACCCTAGCAAAATAGAGTTGTAGAAAGTAGAAATAGAACTCTTCCAGATATAGCGAGGTCAAAGCTCAGTTACTCATCACTACTTATATCGTTTTGGGGATATACCTTAGAAACATATGTGGATCTTCTTAACTTACTTCCTTCTAAATCAATTTCTAAGATACCTACTTAATATTGAATAGCACGTAAGCCCAGTTTAAGCCATATTCGAATATGGAGTGCTTTGGCACATGTCTTGAGAAAGGAACTGAATAAGTTGGATTCTAATACGAAAGTTTGCTTGTTTGTTGCATACCTTAAAGGAATGAGAGGTGGATATAGTGCCATACATAAGAAAGTTACAATGAGTACTTATGTGACCTATTAAAAGGAAGGTTATATTAAGAATTTAAAACTCAAGAGTATAATAATTATTGAGGAGTTTGCGTTAGCTTAAGAACAAATTGAACCACATGTATTTAACTCTATACTTCTACTGTTTCTTGTGTATATTCAAAGAGAGGAAGATGTACCTAAAAGTGAGCAAGAACAAGTGGGGACAGTGGATTAATAAGAACCAATACAAGTGGAACCTGTACTGATACAAACTCATATACAAAATAATGAACATGATTTTCCTTAGAAACATAACCCCTAACAGTGCAACTTTGTCGTAGTGATAGAGTATGGCGTAAGCTGGCAAGATATTGCTAGGAAAATCTTACAAAGCCATCACTGTTGACAACGAATATAATCTCATTAATTATAATGAAGCACTAAAATATGTCGATGCATATGAGTGGTAAAAAGTCATGAGCCGTTAAATGGAATCTATATTTTCCAACTCAGTTTGGGCTATTGTAAAGGCGCCCAAAAGGTTAAAACCCATAGGATGCAAGTGGACCTACAAGACAAAAAGAGGACCAGAAGGGAAGTGAAAACCTTCAAAGCTAGATTGGTGGCAAAATGCTATACCTAAAAAAGAAAAGGGATAAATTATGAAGAAACTTTTTTGCCAATATCAATGTTTAAATCTATTTGGATTCTTTTAGCCATAGCTGCGAGTCTCAATTATGAGTTTTGGCAGATGAATGCTAAACAACTTATTTGAATGGAAAATTAGAAGATGACATCTATATGCAGCAACTAGAAGGTTTCTTAGCTAAAGGCCTAGAACACATAGTATGCATGTTGCAAAGGTTGATTTATAGACTTAAGAAAGCATTGTGATCATGGAACATAGGTTTGATCAAATACTTTTACTGGTTTTGAGAAAAATTCTGATGAACTTTGTGTTTACAAAAGGATCCAAGGTGAAAATATAGTGTTTCTAGTCCTTTATGTAGATGACAATTTGTTGTTTGAAAATGACAAAAAAGGGTAGTCAGTTTTAAAAGGCTAGCTGCATAAGCAGGTTGATATGAAGGATTTGGGTGAAGCTAACTATATTCTAAGAATCAAACTTTTTTGAGAGTGGAAAAATAAAAAGTTAGCGCATTAGGAGAAAAAACATTTAGAAATCCAAAAGGGAAATTTTACCATTTAGAAATGAAATTAATATTTCTAAAGAAGAATCACTAGAAACTCATGAGGAGAAAGATCTCATAAGTAAGAAATTTTATGCTTCAGCAGTTAGTAGTTATGTTGTGTACTAGACCAAATATTTGTAATGCAGTAAGAATAATAAGCATGTATCAATATGATCTTGGATTAGAGCACTTGACTATAGTGAATCATATACTTAAGTATCTAATGATAACACTAAATTATATGCTGATATATTCTATAATGAGAGTTTAGAAACTATTGGTTTCATAGATTCAGATTTCCAAAGGGATAATGACTCTAGTAAATCAACATCGAGTTATGTGTTTACCATGAATAGATGAACCATTGGTTGGATTAGCATTAAATAAACTTGTGTCGTTGACACCGGGACTTATGTAGTTGCATTTGAAGCTTCAAAGGAAGACGTGTGTCTTAAGAAATTCCTTATGAATCTGAGGAGATGCCAGGTGCAGAGCCGCCGATCACCCTTTTACTGTGATAACAGCAGGGCCACAACACGGTCCAAAGAACCTACGTGTCATAAGAGGCAAAAACACATAGCAAAGAAGTACCATTTGATCCGTAATTTCATCGAGAGAGGAGATACAATAGTTGCAAAAATATTATTTGAGGAAAACTTAGCATACCCTTTTACAAAGACTCTACTTGAACTATTGTTCGCATATAGATTGTATGAGTCTTAGGAGGGCCCCAAACTTACTTTAGAGTAAGTGGAAGTTTGTTTTATTTGTGTTTTCGTAACAAGACAAATAAACATTTTCTGAGTTTAATAAAACTTTTTAAAGTATTTTTCCAATTTTTATGCACACTAGTATTATACAAATAAGGTCCAGATTAATTATGTAGTATATGATCATGTAAATCCGTCCATAAAAGATATGATGATATGCTTTCATAATCAATGAATCATATTAGAACTATTGAATAAAGTTGGCGCATTATTTAGACTGCAATATTTTTTGAAATAATCTATTTTGGTTATAATAAAATATTAGTGCAAACTACGTTTGCATTAATAATGATCAAAGTAAGATTTAATTAAGGTTAAATTTCTATAAAAGAAATTAAATCTCAAAGGCATATTTAATTTTTCTATTTCTCTTAATCTTGAGTTTATCATAAATAGGTATTTAAATAATTTTTTTTTTGAGTTGTTAATAAGTGAGTTTTATTTTTATGGCCAATATCTAGATGATTTGGGAACGTGATTGTTTAATTACTAGTATTTAGGAAACAAATAATATAGAATCTTTATGAGATATTCTTTTGATACGTTTCAGTATTTGGATGTAATGAAGTCACTAGCTAGTGTACTTGATGTATTAGAAAAACTAATAAATTAAAAAAATAAATAAATAATTGATTGACAAAAAATATTATCAATTGATTCTTGATATTTTACAAGTGGGATATTTAATATTGATTGATATTATTAATTTTGGAGTTCATTTCTAGGCATTTTTTAGTGGAGTAGTGCTTGATTAGATGATTGCTTGGCAATTATAAAGAGCTTTGATTAATAAAAGTTGTTAGATTCCAATGCTAGCTCAAGATATGTGGTACAATTCACATCTCAGCAATAAAATTATAAAACGCAAGAATTGAATTACATGGACTTGGATTTATACTCAAATTTATCTTCAAGAGCAAGTAAAATATTGTACGATAATGCTCTTTAGGTCCCATTTGAGTTTTTATTATTATTATATTTGATTTAATTTAAATTTAAATTTGATTATAAAATATAATAATATTATAAATAATCAAATTTATCAATTGATAAATTTTTATTTTAGAATAAAATTAGGATAACAATTTTATGTAACTGTTAGGATTTTTTTTTTTTAAAATTTTAAAAATGAATAATGTAAGGATAGAAAAATAGGAAAGCCCTAAGTCCTGCATTATTAATTAGTCAGTCAGAGAAATACAGGGAGTAAAAATATTTGAGAATACATTATTTCTCACATAGTTAGATCGTGTGTTTTTATACTCTGATAAACAATAGTGTCCATTCACTTTTGTCCTACCTAAGTATAGTCTAGAAAGTTTGACAATTGTTGTGTGGCAGATCCGGTGGCAAATAGCAAACCCAGTTGCAGATAGCATTTCGGTAAAAGATAGCAGATTGGGTGACATGACGTAGATCTAGTGGTTGGGAGCTGATCTGTGAAGTTTTCAAATCCCTTCAACAGTTCAAAAAGTCAAAATAATAATCTGAATATTGAGGTAACATTATTTGTGACGATGATGATTCAGTAACATATTTTTATCATATGATTTGATTGCTTCTGCTGCTACATTTTCTATAGGAGATGGTGATTCCCCTCAAGGTAGGGACCGGGAGAGGCAGCCCCAGCCTGTTGCTGACCCTATATAGAATCGTCCTCCTTTTTTAATTAAACCATGAAAAAAACTCTAAACGATTAGAGCACTTAGATAGTAAAATTCTAAACCATGAAAAAAATTCAACCTTTAAAAGATAGTAAATTAGAGCACTTAAACGATTCCAAAAAATTCTTTTTTATTTTATTTTATTTTTTTAGTTGCGCCAACCATCAGCCTTATCAGAAATTTTGTGTCCCTAATACAAATAGATAAAAAATCTTTTGGAATTTGGGAAGAAGTAGATTTAACTATGCTAGCAAAGCATTCACCAAAAGAAAACAAAACTATGTTAGCAAAGTGACAAATCATGTAAAGTAATTTAAGAGTTTAATTGAAATGTTATTAGTTATCCTCCTCAACCAAATAATTTTGAAAAAAATTTCTAATACCACTGGGAGTACAGAGATTCAATACTCTTGTCATATACTAATTGCCATGTGTATTATTTGTCCACATCCGAAAATGACAGTATTCTCGTCTCTGTTTTTCTCCATTTTCATATATTTTGCCTTCTTTAAAAAGTGCAGTTCCCTTTCAATTACCCCATAATTTTGTTACATTTTTACAATTGCAACAAACAAAATGACATAGGCTGGAAAGAGCAAAGAAAGAAAGAAAGAAAGAAAGAAAGAAAAAAAAAAAAAAAAAAAAAAAAAAAAAAAAAAAAAAAAAAAAAAAAAAGAACAAGAGTTTGCAAATTAACAAGAATTGTGGTTGCTTGGGTCTTTACGACATGGCCCTAAAAAAATATAAAGAAGTAAAATAAAAGTTTCCATTTATTTCACCGTTAAAACCAATCCAATCAAATCTTAATGCCTCTCTTGCTGTTCTAATTTTGTCTATCTAAAATAAGACCAAGTTTGATCGGATCTACTCCAGAGATCCCTCTTGCTGTGTGGTACCCTTTATATTAAACCTTAAATGATTCAAAAATTTCTTTAATTGCAAAATCATCCAAAATTTTGTAAAATTGCACAAATGCTTAAATTTATTTAAAATTTCTAATTTATCAAACGATTCGGAAAATCGCAAATCAAATTCAATTAATAAATTTTATAATTTTAAATCTCGAAAACTCATATACCAATTATCTTTAACTCAATGATGTCATGTATAGATAATAATTCATATAAGCATATTTATTTACATATATAATTTATCAGCAATTAAGTATGCAATTAAAGTTGTAAATCATACAAAACTAAATTATCGAATAGTAATTTTACAATTTCCCCAAAAAATATTTAGAAAAATAGAGCTGCATGCACATATAAGATGGGTGGTCTTGCTGGATCTCCAAACCAGCTCTTGACTATGCACAAACACTTAGAAAAAGTCACTAAATTTTTTCTTAATTGCCAAAAATCACACTAAGACCTAAGCGAGTTCTTGAGTCTCTAATTACTCTAAGAAAACATTAATTATCACATTTTTCTTCTAATATAGTAATTACAGAATTGACCCTATTAATCAATCATCCACAGCTAAAAACATTTGGTTTCTCCATAATTAACTAAAATTAAGCATTGGATTAGGTTCTCGTGACTTCTATGACAATAATTGAACTTTCAATTTTAGTTCATATCACTTCCGGATAGTCCAATTTTGATTTGCAAATTTGACTCCAGTCGAATTTTGGCGTTTCTTCGTTACAAGTCCGATTATTTCAATTTTTTATACCAAAACGAAATTAAAGACAAGAGGAAGAAATTACTTTCAATTTGGTGATTCTTCGCCGTCTGCGACTGGAAGTACTATTAGAAGTTTAGAGTTCATGACCAAAATTTAGGGTTATTGAATCTGGCCAATTTGATTAGAATTGATGACATAGCTAGTTTTCCCTTGACTCAAAGAACATGTTTAGACCGGCGATGAGTACTCCATTCGCCGTCGGTGGGGTAGATTAACATCGGAAAGCATGACCAAGAGTGAGAAGTTTAAAAAAAGGAAAAATGACCAAATCGCGACCCAACTCCACCACCAACAGCTTGCCCATGGTCCAAAGGTACTAGAGGATAGGACCAATCATAGTGAAAGTCTGCCTTGAGCTCACTGAAATCCATGGAGGTCTTAAGCATCGATGGCGGTGCCTGTGCCAGCCCTAGTGGCCGGTGGTGGTCTGGCTTTTTTGGATGGAGGTCTTTTGGGCTATAGAAGAGTAATGGAGATGGTAGTGTGGCTTTAAAATGTCGCTAAGCATGGTGGAGCTTGGTGGAGGTGGTGGCCGTTTACAGTGGTTTTCTGAAAACTTTGCCTCTATTTTTTCTAATTTTTGGTGGGTTTCTAGTGTTGAAGGGGGTATGACCATGTAGCTTGTTGCACAAGCTAGCTTTCCAATGGTACTAAGCTTGAATAAACTCATCTGGATGAGGGAGATGTAGAGGTTTGAATATTGCTTGGTTTTTAATGGTGGAAAACTCCAAAATTGAATGTGACTGCTAGGGTTTCTAGGTGTTGACCTTAAAATATGTGCCCAATATCTTATTTATAGACACAAACATATGCTAGTTGGCCTTTCACCAATATAGATGAAACGTATATGCTTTTGTGCTCATACACACTCACAAATTGAATCTTGCTCATAAAATAATCACATTTTATGTGATAAAAAAAAACTATAATTAAAGTTTGATAAGTTGGTAAGTCAGCCTTAAGTTCCTACTGATTTGGAAATAAAAACTACAGTAAATTTTCTATAACTTAAAAATTACAACTCTAATTTAAATGTGCTGTAAGTCTGCAAATTTGTATTGACAATTCATCTATTTAAATGCTGCGCTTGAAGTACTCAAGCCTAAAACTCATTCGTTGTAAAAGTCAAAATTTGACCCATCATTGGTCAAACTGGTCAAAATTTTAAAATAGAAAAAGTATAAAAATTTGGGTGGTTATAAAGTTATACTCTATTTTTTGAATTTAACCTTCTGAATTTGGTATAGCTTAAGCATTCATTGTAGCAACCTGTGTCTTCACCACTTGAAGATTTTTAAATTTGGACCAAGTAAACCAGAGGCGGGCCCACGAGGAGTTTCGGCTTGGATCTTATCAAAAGTAGCGAATTGGTTGTCATAACGAGTCCTCAAACTGGAGGTATGATTTTGGATTCGAGTGTATTGGACTAGACTATTTCAAGTATTCTCCAATCACATTACATTATACATAAAATAATCCAATCTAGTTTCGTTCAAGAAACGAACTGAGTCATAGGGGCAACATGTTGGGAATATGATTAAAGGATTTTGATTTTACAAAAGAAATGTGAGTTTTATTTGATTTTCTAATTAAAGTCAAAGAAATTTAGTGATTATTTTTTCTTATATTGGGATTGGAAATTTGAATTGAGACTCTTAGAAAACAATCAACTTTGACAATATGTTGCATTAGGAAAAACTTATGTGAAATGGTATACTAGGTCAGCTAGTGGTACCATTTAAATGATTTAATTCTAAGTGTTGAAAGTTTTCTATATTTTAATGTCATATGTTATAGCTTGTCATGTTATAAACATTTAGTATTAGATCATTTAAAGTGGTACTAGTACTAGCCAATATGGTACCACCATTTTACACAGGTTTGAACCTATTTAAACACCAATTATTTTTTCGAATTGGTTTGATCGAATTCCTAACTGATTAGGTGATGTGGGCATCCTAGAGCCATATTCTATCATTGAAGCAAAAAATGATGAGATCATCTTATCTAGTGGACCGGTGATGCGTTCTCGAGCTAAGAAGATCAAAGCGGGAATACTTGGACTTGTGAAAAGAATTAAAGATGAAGATCTATTCAAGTTTCCAAATGATTTGAACACTTTTTTGAGGTCTAATGATGATTTAAGCATGATGTCCAAGCAAGGGATGAAGGTGGTTATGATGCTCGGGAATTGGGAAGACGAAACAGCATGGTTTTAAAAACAAGCATTTTATAATGGCAGTTTCGTAATTTTTGCTATTTTCGGATTATAATGGTAGTTTTGTAATTTTTACTATTTTTGGGATTTTATTTATTTAGGGTTAGTTTTTCAGCCTTAGAATTACTTTCCTAATATTTAATGATCTAGATTGATTCTTGATCTGAATCTAATCCCTATATAAAATGGGATCAATTCCTTTGTTAAGATAGATTTCCGATTTTAATCAATTGAAGAATTTATTTTCTTATTACTCTCAATAGTGTTCTAGCAATGTGAGAAATCAATTTCTTTTTCATGTTGCATTAGGAGTAGAAGTCTCTTATCAAAGTAGAAATACTTTATGGATTTTTTTCTATTCCATAGCCTTCTAATCCACGTTTTTAGATACAAGTTATTTAAGGGTTTGGCATGGCGGGTTCTTGTTTCCTATTATTGTTCAATACTTCTTGTGTGTTTTGGAGTTTCAGATTCTTTAATCTTGGGGTTCTGCATCAATTGGTATCAGAGCATTCGTTGATCTTTGTTTTCAATTTCTTTGTGTTCTTAGTTCATATTACTGTAAGACCCCGTCCCGGGAAAAGATTAAAAAATTCCTAAATTTGACTAAGTTTGACCGTAAGTGGGCCTGGAGTTGACTTTTTCTGTGGTTTTAGTTTTGTTTTGACTGTGGTACCATTGCGTACAGCTAGTCGATACGAGTTCGTAGACTAGTAGCACGCTTGATTCTGAGCCAAGACCAAGAAGTTTGGTTAAAACAGTGTGAGGGGCATTTTGGTAATTTTGCTGGGTTGGACTTAAAAGAGAAATTACGAAATTGCCCTTTCCTGGTTTTTTTTTTAATTCCAAAAATTTCTGGAATTTGGACACCCCCCCTGACGCCTCCACGCGTAGCACCGCAGCACAGTGCCTCCTTGTTCTGCCGGCAGCGGCCATTTTCCTGCCAGATCGGGCCAGAAATTTCCCAAAGCTTGAAGCTGGCGACCTCCCCGACTCAGCGGCATCGGTGAGGACCTGTGGCGACGCCCAGATCGCAGGCAAGCTCGAGAAATCTGATGATGCCTTCGGTTGCAATTGCCGGATTTCCAGCGAGAAATTGGTCGAGCCACCACCCAAGAAAGGTTGCCCGTGTTTCCCTCGACCTGCCCACTCTGAGATTTGGCCATGAAACCCCATGGGTCGCCGGAAAATTCGAAGTAACCGGGGGGCCTGGTTCTCTTCCGGTCGCAGGATCCCGGCGATTTTCGATTGATGGGTTGGTCATTTCCTCTATTTTGGACCCCCTGAGTTCGAATATGACCTCCTTTCGTCCCAAATCCCGTTCATTGAGCAGTACGAGTAAGTGGTGTTCGGCCGTGGTTTTCCGACCACTTTCCGGCCATCACCGGAAGCAATTGGGTAAGGCAAGTTTATCTTTGTCTTCTACACTCCTCAAGCTTCAATTCGGTATATAATTTGTAATTGGAAATATGTATAGGAATGTGTTTGCTTGCAGGTTTGGTAATTATGTGTATTTGGGGAGTGTCAGGAATCAGACGAGATGCTGCTAAAATTTTTAATAAAATTTCTGGCATTAGAAAAAAAAAATCTTTTGGTTTGTTGGTTCTTATCGTTTTTGATTAACGGCTTGACAGACTTAAACGATTGCTTACTGGCTTAATAGTAATATTAAGTCATGCAGGCAGGATCCAGGTGGGTTGGGTTCTGTCAGCTTGGTATCAGAGCACTGTTGTAGATCTCACTTAGGAGAGTTTAAGTATCACCTTGGAAAATTTGGTTATTAATTATACATGTTAAGCGGGTTAGTTTCACCTATGCATATAGTTTTGTTAGAATTGATTGAGCCACCTTATGTATGTGACATTTTGTGCGTTTGGCTCATAGTCATGGTTTATAAGAGAGAATATTTTTTTTTTATTAATTGTATCTTTTGATGTTTTGATATTTTATGGTGAGGGCAATTATTTTTCTAAATCGTTTTGGGGATTATATGCTATATTTGATTGAATTTCAATTAATGGTTCGAATTGAATTTTCTTTATGCATTTACATTTTAATTATTAAATATGTTTTTTGCTCTGATTTAAATATCTGCATGAATTGATTCTAAATTTGATGAATTTCATATTTATTTGGAATAAATATGAAATTGTGTTTTGATTGATTGTTTAATGAATTTTGAAGTTTTCCGATATTTTACGATAATGTGGAAAATTTTGGTGATTTCAAAGAAAAATTGTGGCTTTTGAGAAATTTAAGGATTTTGGGGCAATTTTCTGATATTTGAAACATTTGATTGTTTTCGTAAAATTTTCCAAAATAAAAGATTTTGAAAACCGTTTTAAAAATAAAGGGATTTGACAAATTGATGATATCGGTGATGGACGATTTCAGAGATTATTTTGAGGAGTACCACACAGTATCGAGATGTTGATTGTGATATGTTGTGATTATGCGTGCTATTATATTATGCCATCATCTGCTGCGGACACGTGTCGAGAGAGAGATGATGAGGATCCTGCCATGACGTATTTGGGATGCCGGTACGTTGTGATGAGTTATTCCCCCTCCCCCCGCCTGTTGCGCCGTCAGGACGCTGATGGGCACACGACATACTATTATGATATTATATTATTATTATTATTATATTATGCCATCCTATACTGCGGACACGTGTCGGGAGAGAGATGATGAGGATCCTGCCATGACGGATTTGGGACGCTGGTTCGTTGTGATGAGTTATTCCTCCTCCCCCCGCATGTGACGCCATCAGGACACTGAGGGTCACACGGAACGATACTAGAGTGTGGTACTAGTTTGATATATGATATATGATTTATGGTTTTAGATTGATGGTTTTTGAAATTATGGGCTGTGGCCCAAGTATTTGATTTTACGGGTTGTGACCCATCTATATGACATTTTATGGTACCGGTTTTGATATATAATTTATGATTTTATATTGGTTTTGAATTCACGAGTTGTAGCCGATGGCATTTGATTTCACGGGTTGTCTATCTGGCTTTTCATGGGAATTTATTTGATAAAATGAATTTAAATATTTTACAGAATTTCTTTTATGGTTCTGGAGAGTATCATGTGATTTTAAGTGATATTGTAAACTTATGTTTTCGCCCCAAAATCGTGTTAAGATGATTAATAAATTTTGAAAATAAAGCTAAAGGTTTTGTGAAATTATTTATCAAAATGGAAAACTTTTCAAAGAGAGACGGGAGTGTAGCTTAATTATATTTGGAAGTCGTACTAATCCTGTTTGTCATATGTATGTTCATATATACATTCCCTTGCTTTCATATTTGGAAAGTTAATGGACTTAACTTTGGTAAGGCAAGCATGTTTTTATAATTATTGACTTAGTTGATGCTTTTATTGATGGAATTGTATATGTGGGGATTGGATGATACGGAACATTGGGTTTATGATGATGACGATGTTGGTATGTGGATGGTCTGTGAAAAGAGAGAGGAAGATTTAGTAATGACGTTTACAAATTTCAAATGATAAGAATTGAGGGGCAACCACCATTTGATTTTGGAAAATTCGTACGCAAGGCAAAAGCTGGTGAAACAATATCCTTATGAATGATATTTCTCAAGGAAAAGAGAAATTTGCTATTTCTGTGAAGAATGACATAGATGATGATGGTAATGCAATATTTTATGATTGCTCAGGGCGTATTGTAGTTGATAATCCTTTATTTATGAATGTGGTCCCTCGTGTAACTGTTTTTCTTTGTGTATTAACAAAGTTAGCCAAATTGGTATCCGTTACAACTAGAAGTGTTCAAGTCCAAGTCCGAACATTGAAATGTTCGATCAAGAAATTACTTTAGTAGTGGAAGTTGGGTATGCGAATACATTAACCGAGAAGTGCTTCAAGTAATGGACAGTCAAATAGATACAAAAAGGGAAAAAAAAATTTAGTCCAAATCTTGAGAGGTTAGAAGCATTTTTTTTGTGTGGTGGAAATTTCCAGCCGGTTGTGAAAACTTTGTTCCTAATTCTTCAAGAACTGTTTCCCCCTCTCATTTCAGGATGATAGAGAATCGCAAGCAATCAAATGCTTGTGCTAATTCGAGAAAATATGCCAAAAGAGTGGCTCTTTCTTCTCCACTGGTTGAGAATATAGAAGTTGAGAATGTAGGGGTAGCTAGAGATGTTTAATTCCTTGCATTTTGGATGAAGAAGTTTTGACAATGCGTGAGAAAGTGGTAGAAGTTGTGAAGCTGTACCAAGCGATAAGAACTGAGTTGTTGAATGAAATGAAATGCAAGTTGGAAACTTAAAGATGAAGAATCAATGATCGGGTTAAGTTTCGAGCCGTGGAGGCTCTTCAGAGGATGGGAAATGTAGTAATGTTAGTAAGCAATTAGGACTTATATGTGGAGTTGGGGTTGGTGATGGATTTTCTTGTTGGGCTGAACTTAAAGTTATTAGCCTTCATCATCAATCCTTTCGTGGAATTGAATTTATGGAAAAGAATGGATAATTTTTGGCGATAAACATTGTTGATTTCCATTGTTTTGAGAATGTCGTGAAATTTTTCTAGGGTCATGGGTTCTTGTTCGAGTAAAGGTAGAAATAAAATTGCAGGGAAACAAATGGGTGATCAAAACTTGTTGGGAGAAACCTTGCACTAAAGAGTGATTTCAAGCTAGAATACCTGTGAGGTTAATTCAAGGTTCAGTATGAAGGAATCATTTGTTTTGGGTACAAGTGGAAAGAGGATTATTGGTAAGGTATTGAGACGTGTGTTTAGAGTGGAATCCATTTATGGATGGGGTATTTTTCGAAGGCTAAGTATTTTGATGAGGGATTTAAACGATGACACATTACCTTACATCGAAGCATTGGTGTTAGATCCTTTATTCAAACTTGAGCAGCTACGGGCTGTGTATCTGAGAGACAATCAACCTAAGAAAGGTAGTGATTAGAGTTGCGCAGCAGAAGCGTAATGGCAACCCGAGTAGTTACGACCATTGTATTTGTGATTATATCGCACTTGGAGTATGAAATTTTGAGGACGAAATTTTTGTAAAAGAGGGGTAGTTGTAACACCCCGTCCTGGGAAAAGATTAAAAAATTCCCAAATTTGACCAAGTTTGACCGTAAGTGGGCTGGGGTTGACTTTTTCTGTGGTTTTAGTTTGTTTTGACTGTGGTACCATTGCGTAGAGCTAGTCGATACGAGTTCCTAGACTAGTAGCACGCTTGATTCTGAGCTAAGACCTAGAAGTTTGGTTAAAACAGTGTGAGGGGCATTTTGGTAATTTTGCTGGGCTGGACTTAAAAGAGAAATTATGAAACTGCCCTTGCCTGGTTTTTTTTTTTTCATTCCAAAAATTTATGGAATTCGGACACCCCCCCCGACGCCTCCACGCCTAGCACCGCAGCACCATGCCTCTTTGTTCTGCCGGCAGCGGCCGTTTTCCGGCTAGATCGGGCCAGAAATTTCCCAAAGCTTGAAGTTGATGACCTCCCCGACTCAGCGGCACCGGTGAGGATCTGTGGCGACGCCCAGATCGCCGGCAAGCTCGAGAAATCCAATGATGCCTTCGGTTGCGATTGCCAGATTTCCGGCGAGAAATTGGCCGAGCCACCACCCAAGAAATGTTGCCCGTGTTTCCCTCGACTTGCCCACTCCGAGATTTGGTTGTGAAACCTCGTGGGTCGCTTGAAAATTTGAAGAAACCGGGGGGCCTGGTTCTCCTCCTGTTGTCGGATCCCGGCGGTTTCCGATTGATGGGTTGGTCCTTTCTCCTATTTTGGACCCCCTGAGTTCGAATCCGGCGTCCTTTCGTCCCAAATCCCGTTCGTTGAGCAGTACGAGGAAGTGGTGTTCGGCCGTGGTTTTTCGACCACTTTCCGGCCATCACCGGCAGCAATTGGGTAAGCCAAGTTTATCTTTGTCTTCTACACTCCTCAATTTTCAATTCGGTATATAATTTGAATATTTTTCGTTGAGTATTTGAGATTTGCTTAATTTGTTAGGTTGTTGATAATTGTTGAGATTAGACTAAGATGTGGAAATTGGAAATTTGCTAGGTGCTTTTATGATCAACATACGGGGCTTGAATTTATGTTGAAGGATTACTACGAATTGATAGAAATTATGATTTGTGGATTGGAATTGATGGTTCTTCGATAATTTTGGGTTCTTGAGTTTAATTAAATTTGCACATGCGTATTCTTAGTACCAAAGAATGAATTGATGAATTGTGTATGTGATTGTTTTGTGTGGATTCTAATTGATTAACGTAAACGATTGTGAAAATTGTGATAAGTGTGGGATGGTGACGTGGATGTTGATGGTGATGATGTTGAGGATGGTACCCTTGGGCATATGAAAGCCCTTAAAATGCCACGATGTTTGGAGATAAAGGATCATGATGATGGTTATATTTATGCCACGATGCCTTGGGGTGAAGGATTGGGATGACTGGTTATTTTTTTCTATGATGTTAGAATTGTTAATGAATAAGGTGTGATATTTATATATATTGTGTTATTTTTTTTTCTCTAGAGTAAATGTATGATATAAGTGTATGATTGAGAACTGCTTGGGCAAGGAATTATGCCGCTAAGCTATGAGTATTATCTTGTTAAGTTTACTTGAAAGGCTTTGATGGAATTAAAGGTGTTTAAGATATGACAAGTGAGAAATATATGTTGAATTTGTAGATGTGGTTGGCAGTGGTATATTTGGTGTAAACATGCTTAAAGAACTACAGGTAGCTTGATCCCTAGCAAAAATGGTATGTAGGCAGCTCAGTCTTCGTACTGAGTCCAGCTACGAATTATATAAATATTGTATTGGTTTGACTGGGAAATGTGTGCTGGTAGTTGGAAATATGTATAGGAATGTGTTTGCTTGCAGGTTTGGTAATAATGTGTATTTGGGGAGTGTCAGGAAACAGACGAGATGCTGCCGAAATTTTTAATAAAATTTCTGGCATTAGAAAAAAAAAATCTTTTGGTTTGTTGGTTCTTATCGTTTTTGATTAACGGCTTGACGAACTTAAACGACTGCTTAATGGCTTAATAGTAATATTAAGTCATGCAGGCAGGATCCAGGTGGGTTGGGTCCTGTCATTACTTTGATTCTTTTATAAAAAAAAAAAAAGAGGTTATGTTCGATTTGTAAGGTTTTGTTATTATCTTGTGTTTTGGTTTATTTGATTCCAAAAAAGAAAAAAGAAAAAAAAATTCTAAAATTTGCTTTTGTTTGGAGTATTGTTTTTACTTAGGGTAATTCTTGCTTTCCATTACTCTAGTTGTTTTTTTTTTTTGCTTTTTCTTTTGATCTACTTTCTTTGTTTAGTTAGGTTTTGAGATTGTGATACTTGCTATTTGTTTTTCTTGCTTTGATTTGTTGTATTTAACTCTAAAGTGCAACTTGATTCAAGAGAATGTGAGTGGTACAAGGCTTGAGTGGTGAGCACATTGAGGGTAAAAGCCAAAATTGTGTAAAACACGAGCGTAGTTACTATTAAAAGAGTGAAACACGTGAGAGAGAGAAGTAAGGATTTTGTTTTACTAATCTTGTTTTGTAGAAATTAAGATGTCAAGATGAGAAGGAAAATAAACAACTCATTCTAAGGACGAGCATGAAAATGAGATGACACTGGACATGAAGCTCTCTTACAAGGCTTTCACAGGAGAATTTCAGAGGTTCAACATGAGGATGGATGAGCTAAATGATAAGGTAAATGAAGTCTCTATGACCGCCACAAATAATCCAATAAGAAATGGTTCACGGACTAGAGATATCGAGCCATCGAGTTTTGAGGATGATGAAGTCTCAAATCATTCAATGAGGAGACGTCCAAAGAGGGAAGAACCAAGGGCTATGAGACATGAGCTGAGAGAAATGAGGGATGACAACATAAGATCCATAAAGATGCAAAATACCACCATTCAAGGGGAGACATAACGTTGAAGTATATTTGGAGTGGGAGAGCAAGGTTGAATTAATTTTCGCTTGCCACAACTACTTGGATGAAAAGAAGGTAAGACTCGCCGCTGTAGAGTTTATCGATTATGCTTTGGTTTGGTGGGAACAATTATTGTAGACTAGGAGGAGATATGGTGAGGATCCAATTGTAACTTGGGGCGAGATGAAAATGGTGATGAGAAGAAGATTTGTGCCATCTTCTTATTATCAGGAGCTACTCCAAATGTTGCAGCGGCTCACATAAGGAACAAGGACAGTAGAAGAGTACTGCAAAGAGATGGAGATGCTCCTAATCCGAGCCAACATAGATGAGGAACGAGAGGCTTCCATGGCTCAATTCTTAAGTGGACTCAATGGAAAGATTGCCGACACTGTGGAATTACACCCATATGTAGAGATGGAAGACTTGGTAAACATGGCAATCAAGGTAGAGAAGCAGCTTAAAAGAAAAAGGACTACCCGAAGCTTCTCAAATTCTAACTTTAAATGGAATTCAAAGTGGGAGGAGCCTGAGGAGAAAAAAAAGAGCTTCGATTTCAAGAATAAGGAAAAGAGTACCAACACACTTAAAGGTATTCATAATTCTTCTTACACTTTATCTCTAAACAATGTGTATCTTGAACAATTGAAATTATCCAAAGGTTCACATGGGGATTTGGGAAGTTAGGCAAATAAAAGAATTGAGTGTAAAGAGACCAAGAGTGATATAATAAAAATAAAGGCCCAATGGTGTGATTGCACTAGTAAGAAAAATAAAGAGGAAATTACAAGAGAGAAAAGTGAGAAGAATGAAAAGAAAAATAGTTTTAATGCAAAAGAGAGAGAAGCCAAGAGTGCATTATTAGCAGGAAAGCAATATTGTTAGAGAGGTTTCGCTTTTTGAAACTAACCCTAACCACAATTTGCCTAGTGTTTTTGTCTTTTTATTGCAGGATTTTGATGAGAAATCAAGATAAAGTGGATGTCTAGAACTGTTATGTTTGATAAGGTTATGGAATTTTTGAGTCACTTTTGGAAAGTCTTATGTGATGGCACGTGGAGGATATTTGAACTAGGAGATTGGGTTTGGGTACATTTAAGGAAGAGAAAGTTTCCTAACCTTAGGAAATCAAAGTTGGATGCTAGAGAAGATGGCCTGTTTCAAGTGCTTGAAAGAGTCAATGACAACGAATACAAAGTCGCCCTTCAAGGTGAGTACAATGTGTCTGCTACTTTCAATGTTTATGATATTTCTCCTTTTGATATGGACGTAGATTAGATGACAAATCTTTTTGAGGAGGGAGGGACTGATGCGGGCATCATAGAGCCATATTCTATCATTGGAGCAAAAGAGGATGCCATCATCTTACCTAGTGGATCGGTGACGCGTTCTCGAGCATAGAAGATCAAAACGGGAATGCTTGGACTTGTGAAAAGAATTATGGATGAAGATCTATTCAAGTTTCCAAATGATTTGAACATTTTTCTGAGGCCTAATGATGATTTAAGCATGATGTCCAAGCAAGAGATGAATGTGGTAATGATGCTCGGGAATTGGGAAGACGAAACAGCGTGGTTTTAAAAACAAGCATTTTATAATGGCAGTTTCGTAATTTTTGCTATTTTCGGATTATAATGGCAGTTTTGTAATTTTTACTATTTTTGGGATTTTATTTATTTAGGGTTAGTTTTTTTAGCTTTAGGATTACTTTCCTAATATTTAATGGTCTAGATTGATTCTTGATCTATCCCTAATCCCTATATAATGGGGAATCAATTCCTTTGTTAAGATAGATTTCCGATTTTAATCACTAGAAAATTTTATTTTCTTATTAGTCTCAAGAGTGTTCTAGCAATGTGAGGAATCACTTTTGTTCTTTTTGTTGCATTAGGAGTACAACTCTTTTATCAAAGTAGAAATACTTTGTGGCGATTGTTTTTCTCTTCCATAGCCTTCTAATCCACGTTTCTATATACAAGTTATTCTGGGGTTTGGTAGGGCGCGTTCTTGTTTCCAATTATTGTTCAATACTTCTTGTTTGTTTTGGAGTTTCAAATTCTCTAATCTTGGAGTTCCACAACATTAGGGATAGAGAAAATAAAAGGATGAGCAGATTTAAATGTTATGATTGTGTAATGTTAAGGGGTTGGGTGTTAGAAAAATTATTGAGTGCAACCCTCCTTTTTAGAGTTTCATCGGCGATATCCCTCAACATTGATATATAAGTGTGCAACGTTAGTCTATAAGTGAGCAACATTGGTCCATAAGTGTTAGGTCTAAAATATTTATGATTTTATGTCACTTTATGATTTTATTATTTCTTGGTTTCAATCTCATTGTTATGGAAATTTCTTATTTGTGTGAATTTACAATGTAGGTGAAAAAAGAAGAATTTGGTGAAAACAATAAAAAAAAATAGATTATTTGGCATTGAAAATGGTAGGAGGCAAAATTAGAGCTTAAACATATAAAGATTCTAGAAGAATCCAAAAAGATTATTTGGAATTCTCTGAACATTCACATGTGCATAAGATTACTATGGGTCCCACGCTGCGAAAAATGTGGTCAAATTCTGATTCTTAGACCCATACAAAAATTTGATACGTTCCAAGGTATTTTTGTAATCTTAGAAACTTTATTCTTCAGCACCACTTTTACGGCATCAAAGAGAAGACTTAATGGTCATTGTTGTGACAAGTGGCGACTTGAGAAGACATTCAAGGATTGATGACTAAGATTAAATTAGAAGGTCCAAAGGTTTTAGTTTATCATTACTGAGGCACATGTCATGTCACATGTTTCATTAAGGGTAAATTAGATTAATTACAATTCTTTCTAGTAGAAGTTAGAGAAAACGAAAGTTGTGGGGAGCAAGAATAGCTAAAAATATAGAACCCTTTTATTAGGCTAAAAAATGTGTCTTGCAAGAGTCCCACATTGAAAATAAAAACGAGAAAGAGGTCCCTAAGGTCCTATATATATTACCCCCTCTTCATTCAAAGAGATAGACAATTATACACACTTTCAGATACAATTTGAGAGAGCTTTTGAGGTAAGTTTTAGGAAGACTAAAAGAGTAGGGTGGAGGCAACTTTGGTTGAGTGACACAACCTTTGGCTTCATTATTTCTATTCCATTCTCTTGGCTCCTTATTGACGTGATTGAAGGCTTATGATTGAAAATTGAAGGCTTGAAACTCACTTGACTCCATCAAACCTGTGGCTTCATTCTTTTCTTTTACTTTTTCTTTATTTGATTTCTTTCTTTTAATCATTTTTTTAATTAATAATGGTGTTTTCTTCTACAATTATGAGCCAAATTCATAAATAGCTTATGGATTAAGCCTTAGTTATGAAGATTTACTTTTGTTATGCAAGAATTGTTTTGAATTTTTTTGAATGATATTTTGAGTATTTGTGTTTTTTATTAATTCAATCAACTATCCAGGACCTAAATGCTTAAAAATTAAATTATGGATGATTCAAGCGATATGATTTAAATTGTATTGTAGTTCATTAGATAGTTTAACTTTTACACCCCCCCCCCCCAAATGTTAGTAAAGGTGCGAAGAATCTTAATAAAAAACTTAATGGAAACGCATGACTCTAGGGTCTTAATTAAGTAGTTAGTACTAGTTGAAATATATACTAGTTTGTAGTGTGTTTCCATTGATTGAGCTTGGTTGAATTATCAAATACTTTTATCATTTGATTCTTGCATAATAATTACTAAATTGGATTAATTAATGGTGAATTTCATAGCTCTTGTTCATCATTATTAGTTGAAACTCCTTAGAATTTTCTCTCTACTCTTTTTTGCCTTTATTTAAGTTGCTTTAATAGTTTAGTTTTTAATTTATTTGCTTGCAAAAAAATAAATTTGGATGTTCAAGTTAGTATTTAAATTTAATTAGAATAAGTAATCCAAAATACCCTTTGGGTACGATACTTGTTTTCCTCTTAAAACCACTTTATTATTACTTGAAAAAGATTCGTATGCTTGCGATTTGATTTTATCACAACAAGTTTTTGGTGCCGCTACCGAAAAATTTTGTTTATTACTTTTTCGAGTTAAATTTTAATATTACTTGAGCATTATTTTCTTGCTTTACATTCGTGCTAGTTTTTATTAGTAAAAACAAAAAATAAATCTCATTTTAATTTTGAAAAGTTTATTTTAGGAAAGCTTATTTTTGAAAAGTTTAAATTAGAAATTTTTTTTTTAACTAGTTATTTTCTTGTTCATATTTTTTTGGTATCTATTTTCTTAATTGTTTTTGTTGACTTCTCTTAGATGCTTAGGTCTTAGGCATCATATATTTATTTACACAACAAACATATATATATATATATATAGTTTATTCATATCTTAATCTTTTTCTATAGTGTTGCTTCAAAATTTATTATTTGGAATTTATGTTTCAGAACTATGGGCAACAAACTTATTAGAGTCAATCTAGCAACTGTGGAGGCCAACCTATATTATGCCAATGATGTGGAGGAAATAATTCAAGCTTAGATTGTCGAGTGGGAAATCTCTTTGATCCAGAAGATTCATATGAGGATTTCTAATGGCAGCACAATTCTTCTCCCAACACATACTATTACTAGTGGCACACTTAACTAGAATGTTATTAATATGGTACTTCAAATTTTCCGCAATATTAAGAGAAATCATCCCTGGAAGAGGCTATGGAGAGACTTCAAGTGACTACTGCTAAAGCTTGTGCATGGACTAAAAAATCAAGTGAAGATCAACAAGGAGAAAAGATAATGGAATAGAAACAATAAAGCCAAAGATTGTGTCACTCAACCAAAGTTGTCTCCACCCTGCTCTCTTAATCTTCCTAAAACTCACCTCAAAAGCTCTTTCAAATTGTATCTAAAAGTGTGTATATTTTTATATCTCCTTGAATGAAGAAGGGGTTATATATAGGGCCTTGGCGACCTCTTTCTCTTTTTATGTTCATTGTGGAACTTTTGCAAGACACTTTTTTTTAACCTAATAAAAGGGTTGTACATATTTAGCTATTCTTGCTCCCCACAACTTTCTTTTTCTCTAACTTCTTGTGGAAATAATTGTAGTTAGTCTAATTTACCCTTAATGAAACATGTGACATGACATGTGCCTCATTAAAAATAAATTAAAACCATTAGATTTTCTCATTTAATCTTAGCCATCAATGCTTGAATGTCATCTCAAGCTGCCACTTGTCACGACAATGACCATTAGATCTTCTCTTTGATGCTCTAAAATTAATGGTGAAGATTAAAGCTTCCAAGATTACAAAAATACCTTAAAATATATCAGTTTTTTGTATGAGTCTCAAAATCAGAATCTAACCACAGTTTTAGAATCGTGGGACCCTTAAGAATCTTATGAATGGGTGAATCTTTAGAGAATTTTCGAATAGTCTTTTGGAATTTTCTAAAATATTTATCTGTTTAAGTCCAAATTTTGTTTCCTACCATTTTCAATGCCAAATAATCCATTTTTGAGGTTGTTTTTCACCTACATTGTAAATTCAACACAAATTATAAATTTTCTATAACAATAAAGCTGAAACCAACAAATAATAAGATCATAAGTTGGCATAAAATCATAAAATTTTAAGATTAACAAATACTCCAAACTTAAGATTTGCTAGTGCCTATCTAAGATAGATAAACAAAATAACAATATAAACTTCTAAAAAGAGAAATAAGTACCTTGATAGGGTGCCTCAAAGATTGTCTAATATATGAACAGAAGGGTAATCTCTAAGTAATCATGTAACTCAACACCTTATCTTCCATTCAACACATTTATTACTTTCAAAGTGTGTGTGAGAGATCAATTAATACATTAAATATCATTCATTTGAATAAATCTTCATTAATTTGAGATTGAAAATAAAGTTTGAACTTCTTATGCTTGACATGATTAAATACTCTCAACTAATGTAGACCAATGTATTACCTTGAATTATTAGAGCTTTATAGGCTTGTAATGTGAAAGTTAAAATAATAAAAAAATGATAGGGCAATAATAAACAAAGAAAGAATATAATGCTCGTCTTTGTGTTTTCTTTATTGAAATCATCTTGTCCTCTTTTCTTCCTTCAACTTCACAAAACTTTATAAATCATACACTTCCACACCTCATTATCCTCTCTTTCTCAAGGAATATTCTACTTTGTTTTGCTTTTTATTTTTCTTTTGCAAAACTTTATTCTCCATTTTTTTTCTTTTTTTTTTACTAACTTTTTCTTTTCTTTTCTTTCTACTCAAGCCAATTATACCACAAAAACAAATCCAAACTTGTTTTCAACTATACTCCACCATTTACAATTCACAAGAGTATATTCATCATTTTAATCCAAATTCAAGCTCTCTTTGTAATTCTTAAAAGGTAGGTAAATTAAATATTTAAGCTCATAAAGGATAACTAAATGTGGTTTTATGAAACAAATACTATCATATGCATCTTTAATGCATCCTAAAGGCTCAAAATACGGTACTAGTGCGAAAAAAAAATTTTTTTTAGGTAGGCAGAAATGCTGAAACTCATATTAACCATGACCTAAATCATATTCTCAATAATACATCAATCTAGGATTTCATCTCAAGTAATAATCATGTAAGTTTTATCGTTCAGTGGAGCTAATGTATCCTAAATTAATGCAAATCTTCTCTAAGATATGATCCAAGTTATGCAAAATTGATCAATTGCTCAATAAGTTTTGAAAGTGATAACATAGGAATTTAACTTTAGGCTTCAAAGTCAACATAACACCCTTCCACTACCTAATAATCAATTTACTTTCGATAATTTTCTTATCATTGCCCCATCAAAACACTTAAGAAAACAACCAAAAATTTGAAAAACTCAAAAACCTTATAACTTCATCAAAGCCTTGAATTTTGAAAAAAACTAACCTAAAAAGAAAAATATTTTTGAATTTTTAAATAATATTAAAAACATATAAAACTATACTAACCATGCATAGAAAAAGCATAAAACTACTAAATTCACAAGATAAAAATAATTAATGCAAAAGCATGTTTTTCCACCCTAAACTTAAATCAAACATTGTTCTCAATGTTTAAAATAGAATAAAGAATAGAAAAAAATAAGGAAACTCACTTAATCATGGTGCACTGTGTGACGACCCGGATCTAGACCTAGAATAAGTGTGGGCGGGTGCAAGGGCACTGGCAGGCTACTTTACTGGCATAGCCAGAGTAAGTGTGGGCGGGTGCGAGGCACTGCAGGCTACCTTACTGGCAGAGATCGGTGTCCAATCCCACATCGCCCGGGTGTGGAAGGGGGTCATGTGGTAATGGTTCAAATGTAAAGTGAGCACTCTCTTAATAACCAAGGCTTTTTCAGAGCGTTTGGCTTCAGAGTTGGAAGAACTCTGGGGTTAAGCGTGCTCCAGTGGGAGCATTCCTAGGATGGGTGACCCCCTGGGAAGTCTGACCAAAAACTCCATACCGTTTGAAGTGCGGTGGCTAAATTGGAGACAATATTGGTTGGAGAGAGAGTGTGGTGTTACACACTGCGTCGAAAGCTTAAAAATCTGGAAAGTTACACAAGTTTAGCTACCAAGTTAGTTGAGGTGTGGGCAACTACAAAATCTTTACTTAGTTTCCAAACCCGGTTATGTATGCTCAATGCATTTTTTTTCCTTGTAAACACCTACAAACACAAATCAAATAGTGGAATTAAAATATAAACTATAAAATAAACTAAAAACAAAAATGAAAAAGATAGAAAACTTGCGGTGCCTCCCAAGAGCGCTTGTTTTAGGTTATTAGCTTGACCCCTTTTTAAGCTCATGGATCCGCGATTAGAGCATTCTTCATGTCTCACCTTTCATAATATGGCTTCAACCTATGTCTGTTGACTTTCAGAGTTCCCATTTTATGATGTGATACCTCAAAAGCTCCATTCACTAAGGCTGGAGAAATTGTGCAAGGTCCACTCCACCTTAATTTGAATTTTTCAAGAAACAATTTTAGCCTTGAATTAAGGAGTATAACTTGCTACCTAACTTGAAACTACTTGTTGCAAATCTTCTTGTCATGCCGTTTTTTGGTTTTCTCTTTATACAACTTTGCATTCCCATAGGCTTCGAGTCTAAAGTCTTATAACTCATTCAAGTGCAATAGTCTTTTCTCACTCATGGCTTGTTGATCAGAATTTAAGAACTTGGTAAGACCAATAAGCCTTGTGTTCAGGCTCCACAGAAAGATGACATGTTTTTCTGAAAACAAACCTATAGGAGGATATACAAATTGGCATCTTAAAAGTAGTCTTATAAGCCTATAATGCATCATCGAGCTTTTCTATCCAATCCTTGCAGGATGCAATCATAGTCTTCTCCAAAATTATTTTAACTTCCCTAATAGAAATTTCTACTTGCCCATTTGTTTCTAGATGGTAAGAAATAGCAATTTTATGAGTAACAACATATTTAGCAAGTAGAGAGTTAAATTTCCTATTGCAAAAGTATGTGCCACCATCACTAATATTAGCCTGGGGTGTACCAAATCTTGTAAAAATATTTTTCTTTAAAAATCTCAAAACTACCTATGTAGTGGGAAGGGCACACACTTCTACCCATTTACTAACATAATCAACATCAACTAGAATATATTTTTTCTCAAAAGAAGATGGAAAATGACCCATAAAATTTATATCCCAGAAATCAAAGAGTTCAACTTCATAGGATATTAGTTAGGGGCATCTCATCCTTCTTGGAGATATTTATTGTCCTTTGGCACCTATCACATTCTAGCACAAAAAGATAAGTATTCTTAAATAAAGTGGGCCAATAAAAACCAGATTGTAAAATTTTTGCTATTGTTTTGTTTGTCCAAAATGACATTCGTACTTATTACTATGGAAACTCCTCATTATGGACTTTATTTCTTCTTTTGAAACACATCTCCTAATTATCCCATCAGCACAAGATTTATAAAGATTAGCTTCATCACAAAAGTATGTCCTAATGTCCCTCAAAAATCTCTTTTTCTCGTAAGGCTACTCTAAAGAATGAGGCATAATTTCACTAAGTAATTAATTAACTATATCGGCAAACCATGGATCTCCACCTAACTTTCTACCTGAAATACTCTCTCATCAGGAAGCTCTTTCTTATTTCCATATCACTCTTGTCTTTTCCTTTACTAATTTCTAGGTAGAAAGATGGTCAGCAACTAAATTCTCTACTCCTTTTTTATCTAAAATTTCAACATCAAATTCTTTGAGTAATAAAACCCACCTAATCAATTTAGGTTTTGAATCTTTCTTAGCCTTCAAGTATTTTATTGCACTGTGGTCAGTATACACAATTGGCTTAGACCTTAACAAATAAACTTAAACTTATCAAAAGCATAAACAATTGCTAACAACTCTTTTTCCGTCGTGGCATAATTCAATTGTGCATCATTAAAAGTTCTAGTAGCATAAACAATTATATCAATTCTACCATCTTTCTTTTGCCCAAGCATAACACCCACAAAATAATCACTAGCATCACACATCAATATAAATGGTAAAGAATAATCATGAGCAACCATAATAGGGGCTAAAATCAACTTTTTTTTCAACAAGTTAAATGCATGCAAACAGTCATTATCAAACACAAAAGGGACATCTTTATTTAACAAGTTGCGTATGGGCTTGGAGAATTTGGAGAAATTTTTGATAAATATTCTATGGAATCCAGCATGTTCTAGAAAACTCCTAACCCATTTTATTGACTTTTTAATTACCTTCACCTTGGCCTTATCAACTTTTATCCCTTGACTTGAAAATGTATGACCAAGTACAATCCCTTATTGAACCATAAAGTGACAATTTTTCCAATTTAAAACCAAATTTATTTTTATGCATCTAAGGAGAACCTTTTCCAAATTATTAAGACAAATAACAAAAGAATCACCAAAGACACTAAAATAATCCATGAAGATTTCTACGATGTCACTAAATATTGTCATCATACACATTTGAAAAGTTGCGGGTACATTACACAACCCAAATGGAATCCTTCTACATGCAAATGTACCATATGGACAAGTGAATGTGATATTTTCTTGGTCCTCAAGGGCTGTGACTATTTGATTTTATCCACTATACCCATCTAGAAAGCAATAAAAGGAATGGCCCGCTAACCTTTTAAGCATTTGAACAATGAAGGGTAAAGAAAAATGGTCATTCCTAGTGGCTGTGAACAATTTTCTAAAATCAATGCAAACCCACCACCCTGTAACTAGCCTAGTGGGTATCAACTCATTTTTATCATTCTTTACAACAGTAACTGTCCATTTCTTAGGCACCACATTGACCGGACTAACCCAATTACTATCTTATATGGGGTAAATGATTCCAGCATCTAACAACATCAAAAATTTCCTTGTTACTACCTTATTCAAATTTGGATTAAGTTTTCTCTAGGCTTCCATGCTAGGTTTATGGTTTTCCTCCATAAGTATTTTATACATACAAATGGAAGGGCAAATTTTTTTAATGTCAGCAATCGTCCATCCAAATGCAGTTTTGTGTTTCCTCAAAACTTTCAACAAATCACTCTCTTGTTTTTATTCAAGGCTGAGGATATGATCATAGGTATCGTATCATTATTTTCCATAAAAGCATATTTAAGTTGACTAGATAGAGGTTTAAGTTCTATCATTAGACAAGTTGGTTCTTTTGGGAGCCCACTCTCGCCTAATTCTTCAAACTTTTTATTATTTCCTATGTATGGGGCGAATTCTAATGCATGAATGCATTTATCAACATCCTCATTATTTTCAACATTCTCGGTTAAACTCAAAAGAAAAGGACCAACCATATTCTCATTTACACAATTATCAATCACAGGATCACAAACATCTATAACATAACATGAAGAAGATTGTTCAATATTAGGAAATTTTAAAGCTTTACAAACATTGAAACTTATCTCCTCATCTAGTACTCCTAAGGTGAGTTCATCCTTTTGTACAACGATGATGGCAAGAATTGTAGCAAGGAAAGGTCTCCCTAGAATCAATGGCAAGTTTGCATCTTCTTCCATGTCTAACACAATAAAATCTACAGGAAAATAAACTTGTTAACTTTAATAAGTACATCCTCCAATATACCTCTCGGTTTTGTTAAGCTTCTATCTGCCATTTGGCAAGTGACTTGTGTTGGCTTTACTTCTCCCACTCCTAGCTTCCTGTAGAGAGAATATGTCATTAAATTAATAGAGGTGCCTAAATCACACAATGCCATAAAATTAAAATTTCCAGCTATACAAGAAAAACTGAAACTCCTTGGATCTTTCAATTTTGGAGGGATCCTGCTTTGAAGCCCTGCGCTGAACTCCTCAGTAAGTGCCACTGAATCATATTGTTCCTACCTCCTATTTTTGGATAAAATATCCTTAACAAACTTAACATATGTAAGCATAGTTTCTAAATCTATGTATGAATCTATCAAAGGAATATTATTGTGAAATTGTTTAAATACATCAAGAAACTTAATGAATTATTTATCTAATTTTGGATTCCTAAATCTATTAGAGAAATGAGGAGGAAGAGTCTTTTAATCCTTATTCTTCATGGGTTATTGGTCGTTAGAAATATCCTTGTCATTTTAAGGCTCCCTTTGATGAGGAACATGTTTTTCAGAGTTATTAGATGATAGCATGGTATGCAACTCCGATTCACTAGATTGCAGTTTGGATCGCACTTATTTGTCCTTGACTTGGTCATGCACAACTTGTTGTGGATCATCATTATCATCATCTTCAAGATTCCCTACTTTTATCTCCTTGTTCTCCGGCCTCATTACTTGTCTCCCACTTCTTAGCTCAATTGCTTGAACTTGCTCTTTTGGATTCTTCTTCATCAGGCTTGGCAAGGTTCCTTGGTTTCATTGAAATTAAGTTTCCAATTGTCCAATTTGATTCTCCAAACCCTTAATCATAACATGAGTATTTTGAAAATTTTGTCGGGTCTCTTGCATAAAAGAAGCATGAGAGATCATCATATTAGCCATTGCTTCATCTAACTTAGAAATTTTATTCTCATTAAAATTGGAAGAATTAAAATTTGAATTGAAATTAGAAGAAGAATGAAAGCTAAAAGAAGGTTTATTATTTGGTTTTTGGAATTGTTGATTTGATCTTTGAAAATTTTGTCCATTAAGCCTGCCACTTCTTCCTTGGTTGGCTTGACCATTATTGTTGTTGGACCATGAAAATTTAGGGTGATTCCTCCACCCTGTGTTGTATATGTTTGAGTAAGGATTGTTTTGTACTTCCCTTGAAAATTTTCTACAAAGTTACACTCATAAGCAAAAGAATTTTCGAGTTGGCAATCTTGACTAGTATGATAATTTCTATCACGCAAATCACAATTAGAAGCTTGGATATAATGAACTCCCTGATTTCCAAATTTAGTGCCCAAGGTCTTCATCAGTTTGTTGGCTATTTGGTTGCTCAAGCTTTCCATATCCATATCACCCATGACTTTTGCATCTTTTTCCCATCCTTAGTGCCTTCTTTCTTTTGGATATTGGTATGTGTTTATCGCCATCTCTTCATAAGGTCATAGGCTTCTCCAGCTTTTTTTTTCCATTAGAGTGCCACATGCAGCTACATCAATTATTTGCTTAGTTCCATAATCTAACCCATTATAAAACATTTGTACCTGCATCCACGTGGGGTACCCATGGAGAGGGAATTTTCTGAGTAATTCCAATTTAGTTCTCATGGCTCATACATTGTTTCTTGGTCCCATTAATAAAAGGTGGATATATCATTCTTCATCTTAGTGGCCTTTTGAGGGTGGAAAAAACTTGTTTAGAAATCTCTCATCTATAGTAGCCCATGTAGTGATTGAACCTGCAGGCAAAGATAAAAGCCAAGCTTTTGTCTTGTGTCTAAGAGTCTAAGGAAATAATCTCAACCTCACAGCATCATCAGAAACACCATGGTATTTAAACATATCACATATTTGACAAAAATCAAATATATGGAAGTTAGGATTTTCAGAAGGAAAACCAAGAAAGGGATAATTATTTAGCATATTCATAGTGATGGTTTTAGTCTCAAAGTTTTGAGGTTGAGTTGCAGGCCTTCTAATACATGAAAAATCTACCACTTTCTTGTGAGCGGCATACTCACAGATTAGCAAATCTTCTTCTTGTTGGTTCTCCATTGCTCTTCTTTGTATAGTCTCCACGGGTTGGACATTAAATGATTTGGTTTATAAGTCATCCTCAGATTCTTTGGATTCATTTGATGAGGCTTGACTTTGATTCTTAGAGCTTGCTTCTTGCTCTCTCTTCTTTCTTTTTATCTCCCTCAAAGTTTTGTTCATGTCACAGTCCAAATGAAACACCTCGACATACTTTTGGCACATAAACCAAACCTAAGTACCTAAAAGAAACCAAGAAAAACAATTAAGTAAGTAGTAACCAAAAAATAAATAAGAACAAGAAAATAAAGTCTATACCTGGGGTTAACAAAAAGAAACTTTCCTAATTAAGAGTGCCTTTTTTTATAAAAAAAAGCAAAAATGTAAAGCAAGTAAAATAATGCGCAAATAATATTTAAATTTAATCCAAAAAAGTAATAAACGAAATTCTCTAGCAACGGCGCCAAAAACTTATTGTGGTAAAATCAAATCGCAAGCATACTAATCATTGTCAAGAAATAATAAAGCATTTTCAAGAAATAATAAAAGCAGTTTTTGAAGTAAGAAATTAAATTGAAAACTAAACTACTAAAGCAACTTAAATAAAAAGCAAAGAAAAGTAGAGAGCAAATTTTAATGAGGTTCAACCAATAATGATGAATAAGCGCTATGAAATTCACTACTAATTTATCCAATTTATATTAGATTATGCAAGAATAGAATGATATGAGTATTTGATAATTCAATCAAGCTCAATCAATGTAAACACACTAGGACCTAGTATCTATTTCAACTAGTAGTAAACTCCCTAATTAAGACCCTAAAGTCATGCATTTCCATTGAGTTTTTTATTAAGATTCTTGACACCTTTACTAACATGGAGGACGTAAAAGTGTAAACTATCTAATGATCTACAATGCAACCTAAAATCATATGAATAATCCATAATTTAATTATGAGCATTTAGGTACTAGATAGTTTATTGAATTATTCGAAAACACAAATACTGAAAATATCATTCAAAATTTCCAAAACAATTTTTCCATAAAAAAAGTAAATGTTCATAACTAGGGCTTAATCCATAACCCTAATTATGAAGTTAGTTCATAATTATAAAAAAAAAACTATCATTAATTTAAAAGACATGATTGAAACAAAGAAATGAAAATAAAATAGTAGAAGAAAAGAATGAAGTCATGGGTTTGATGTAGTCAAGTGAACTTCAAGCCTTCAATTGCGCCAACAAGGAGCCAAGAGAATGGAACATGACTTGAAATGGTTCATCACTGTGTGGATAAAGTTTGGATTTCCTTTGTTCTGGAAATGGCTCTTTTCGCATGTGAACCCAAACCCAATCTCCAAGTTCAAAGGTCACCTTATTGCGTCCTTTATTAGCCTTACTTTCATATAGCTTTGTCTTTTTCTCAATATACTCCTTCACTTTTGCATGCAACTCATTGACAAATTCAGCCTTCTTTTTCCGTCTGAATTAAAACTCTTATCAAAAGGAAAAAGCAGCAAGTCCAAAGATGTTAGTGGATTAAAGCCATAAACGACTTTGAAATGAGAACAATTAGTAGAATAATACAAAGTATGATTATATGCAAATTCAATATGTTGCAAGCATTCCTCCCAATTCTTTAAGTTAATCTGAATGGTAGCACGTAATAAAGTTCTTAAAGCTATATTAAGAACATCTGTTTATCCATCAATTTGAGGATGACAAGTAGGAAAACAACAATTTGGTTCCTAGTTTACTCGACAAAGTTTTCCAAAAGTGGCTTAGAAACTTAGCATCCCTATTCGACACAATGGTTTTAAGAATTCCATGCAATCTAACAATTTTCGTAAAGAACAAATCTGCAATATGGGTTGCATCATCAATTTTCCTTGTATAAAATTGATGACATAAGGAAAGGTCTCAATGAATTCAATCCATTTGGCATGACGCTTGTGAAACTTCCCTTGTCCTTTGATGTGCTTCAAGGATTCATGATCCATATAAATCATAAATTCTTTTGGCCATAAGTAGTGTTGCCATATCTCAAGAGCTCTTACCAAAGTGTACAACTCGTTGTCATATACTGGATAGTTAAGTGTGGCTTCACTTAGCTTTTCACTAAAGAAAGCTATTGGTTTGCATTAACACGAGGCCTATTCCAAGACCATAAGCATCAAATTCAATTTCAAAAGTTTTAGAAAAATCAGGTAATGCAAGTACAGGTGTAGTAGAAAAATGAGTTAATGCCTCCTTTGGTTCTTTTTCCCAATTAAAAGCTACATTTTTTTTCACTAATTCAACCAAAGGTGCAGCTAATGTGCTAAAATCCTTAACAAACCTATGATAGAAGCTAGCTAAGCCATGAAAACTCCTAACTTCACTAGCATTTTTTGGTGTAGGCCAATCCCTAACAATTTGAATTTTAGCTTCATCTACTTTAATTATATTTTTAATTCTTCTACTAATTGTTCTCCTTTTGAAGTCATTTATGGCTTTAATCCATTAATACCTTTGGACTTGATGCCTTTGCCTTTTGATAACAGTATTAGTTTAGATGGACAGAAAAAGGCTGAATTTTTCCAGGAGTTGCATGCAAAAGTGAAAGAGCATATTGAGAAAAAGACAAAGCTATATAAAAGAAGGCTAATAAAGGACACAAAAAGCTGACCATTGAACTTGGAGATTGGATTTGGGTGCACATGCGAAAAGAGCCATTTCCAAAACAAAGGAAATCCAAACTTCATCTATGTGGCGATGGACCATTTCAAGTCTTGGAGCGAATCAATGACAATGCCTACAAGATTGATTTACCGGGTGAGTATAATGTTAGTGCTACATTTAACGTAGTGATCTTTCCTTTTTTGATGTAGGTGACGATTTGAGGGCGAATCTTTTCAAGGAAGAGGGGAATGATATGATAACGAATGATCCAATCTTGCTCTTGAATGGACTAATTATACGGAGCAGGGCTAAGAAATTTAAAGAGGTTTTGCATGGTTTTATCAAAAGAGCTTCCACACATGAAGAAATTGAAAAAGCCAATAATAGGATCAATCATGAAGAATTCCAAGAGAAAATCTATATCATTTGAAGTTGGCAAGAGTTTCAGGAGTTTTAATTTATCTTTAGTAAGGCACATGTCATGTCACATGCTTCATTAAGCGTAAATTAGACTAATTACTAGTCTTTCTAGAAGAAATTAGAGAAAATGAAAGTTGTGGGGTGCAAGGATAGTTAAAAACGTAGAACCCCTTTATTAGGCTTAAAAAGGCTTCTTGCAAGAGTCCTACATTGAAAATGAAAGGAGAATAAGGTCCCCAAGTTTCAATATATAAAGCCCCCTCATCATTCAAGGTGATACACAATTTTATGAAGAGTGATTAGTCTTAAACTTTGGTTCTTGTTTCTTCTATAAGCAAAGGGTTAAACTTTTTTTTTTTTTTTTTATAGTTGTGGTTCCTATCTTACTAGATAGTGGGTCAAACTACCTATCTTTTAATTTCTTTCTTTTTGTTCTCTATATTCAATCAATATATTTTTGTTCTTGTTTTCCTTGTTAGTTTATGGACTTGTGGTTTGAAGGTTCTCAAAGGGTTTCTTTTAGAGCCTCGCATCACCCAACTTCGTAGCAAACAAAATCTCACACAAACAACTCCACAACCAAACTTCTTGAAAAATTCTTTATGCCAAAAAAAAAATACTAGCTAAAAAAAAGAAAGAATCTTTACTGGTTACTTGCACAGCATAGCACAGCAAAAGCAGAGCGCTAAAAGAAGAAACAAAAATGTCAAAAAAGAAGAAGAAAAGAACCATAGCTTATATTACCAACCATAGAACATTGCAAAATATTAAAATACTGAGAATTTCAAATAATAAATTGAAAATAGAAATGACATTTTCTTATTTGAAATCAAACCAATTGAAAGAAAAAGAAGCATAAGTAATAGAAAATTGAAAATAAAGCATATAAATAAAACAAAAACAACAAATAAACAGAAAGACAAAACAAACAGAAAGGAAAAACCTAAAACAAAAAAATAAAGGTAGTATATTCTTAGTTTGAAATCAAACAAACAAATATAAAGAAGAAAAGCAAACCGATTAAAAATAATCAATCAAAAACAGAAAGAAACGAAGAACTAAATCAAACTAGAAAAATAAACCAATCAAAGCCATTGAAATAACAGAAAATAATAAATAATAAATAACTAATAACTAATAACTGAAAATATAAACGGAGAAAAAAAATAACGACAATGAAAGTGAAGGGAAAAATAAAACATAGATTTATTACATGGTGGCTAGTCTCAATTTGTTGATGTCGGAGGTTAAAGGGAAACGATAGAAATTTGGAACAAATAAAAATAAAAAAAATAAAAGAAGAAGAAAAATAAACACTTTTTTTTTGTCGTTAAGACGACGTCTGAGAGTCAAAAAAGGAGAAGATAAGGGAGAAAAGAGGACAAAAGTTATTTTCTAGAGTGAAGATGAACAATACTAAGTTTGTTGCTGAGAGAGGGGGGACGAGCCTTCGCCGTTCGCTGCGGAGAAAAAGAGTGAAACAGAAGAGACATCTAAACTTTGATATGAAGCCTTAAGAATGAAGGTGGGATTTGGCCGATTTTGTATAGGCATAGTTAAATTCGATGAGAGGAGGGGCGAGTTAGGGCTGAATTTTGAAATTTTGGGTAATTTTTATTTTGAGAGGGAAGTTAATTTTGGAACGGTAATTACCATTTTGGAAAATCAGGGCTAGGATTTAATCTGAAGGGTGGGGTGGTGATGTATAAAGAGGACTGAAGAAGATCAGTTTAGTTCAGGGGAAAAACCCTTCGATTTTTTAGGTGATATAACCAAATAGGCAATATACATATAATTGAATTGAACCATCTAGTTCGTTCGGTCGATTATTGCCTACTCCTAGCCTGAATGCATCTTCATTAATTAGGTTAGGATGCTTTTCATCGACTCTCTTTTTTAAAGAACCAAAATACGTAGTTGATTTTGGGCTAGAACTTGTCAAGCAATAGACAAGCCTAATCTACATGAAGTTTGATATTTCTCTAGTCTTTTTGTCTTTCTATATTAGAGAACTAACTTATATGTATTTTTTGACATAACTTCTGAAAAGATGGTTCTGATTTTTAAAGTTCAAATTTTTTTATGAAAGTGTTTGGACAATTTTTTCGAAGTGCTTTAAAACAATTTTCTAGAAAAATTTCTCAACAAAACGAGTAAAGAATAGATTTTTAGGAAACACTTTAATAAAGCAACACGTAAAATAAAAACTATACCAAACAAGCCATAGAAATATTCAATCATAAGTAATGAACGATCTGTGACCGAATATGTCTAAAATGTTTGATCTACAAGCTCCCAATTTTTAAAGCTTAAGCTTGACCATTTGAAAAATATTTTCATTTAAAGCCCTTTAGAATGTAGATGAAATGCTCAAAACTATACAAAACAAGCCTTAGAGATATTCAATGTGCCATAAGTAATGAACGATCTGTGACCGAATATGTCTAAAATGTTTTATCTACAATTAACATATGTAAATGGGAAATTTTGATTGTGTGAAAAAAAGTTGCCATGTAAGTAGAAGCTTCCTATTTTTAAAGCTTGAGCTTGATCGTTTGAAAAATATTTTCATTTGAAGCCCTTTAGAATGAAGATGAAATGCTTCATTAAGAGAGAGGTTGTTTCATGGCAAGTGCAGTGACCCAAATTATTTGCAGCGTTTAATCCTTTCAAACTCCCTGTCATTAAACATTGTACCATTCATGTACTTATAGGAGTGGAAGGATACAATACAAAGCTCCTCCTCATTCTGGATCAAACTCAAAAGAATCCCCTATGGGGTCTCCAACCATGAACCACCCTTATGGGGGTAACCGGTCAATTTAAATGCCGGTCAGATTTGAAAAAAAATTTGTTATTCTATGCATTTACGAATTTATCCCCCATTTATTATGGATTTTTTATTATACCCTTAGTTATGGTTATACTCTACTTCCTTGATTTCAGAATTCAAAATTTTGGCCCCACCCCTTTCTTCTCCTCCACCTACTGGTCTTCCTTCCTCTGCCCCATGTTCTTCCTCCCGCCGCTTTTTCAGTAAATTCGGCGGCCATTTTTTTTTCTTTGCCACCGTTCTTGTTTTCTTCAGCCCTGTTTTCTTCCTTCTGTCCTGTTGTCTTCCTCTGGCCCCTAGTATCTTCGATTCAACACAAAAGCAAACGCCGGCTTTACATCTACAGCACTTGAGTTTCCGAAGCTCTCTAACAAATCACAAAAGCAATCGGCTGAAGTAATCGGTCCATCGTAAAACAAGTTTGCCTCTATTTATTTCATTGGGTACGAAATATCAATCAATATTTTTTATTTTTTTACAGGAATTGCTTAAAAAATTAGAAACCACTGATTTTCTTCTGATTTTCAAAAATGTTAATGTGAAATGTTGAAGGTCCACAACAGGTAACTTAATTTTTTTTTTCTTTTTGCTTTCTATATTGTGAATGACTTTATGTGTGCATACGTTAAAATGAATGATTTATGGCGTAAGAAAACGAGCTTAGTCTCCAATTGGCTAGATTAATACTAGTAATGTAGGTAAATTGGTAGAGGCTTAGAGTTGACATGGAAGGCTATTTTCTTATTTGGTATCATGGAGGGGAGGAAAGAATGGAGGTAAATGTTTTCGTGAAATGGTTAAAAGTTTTGGCTGAGTTCATAAACCAATGAAAGTTAAAAAAAGTACTTCAAATTTTTATTTCTTGTCATTTTCAGTTTCTTTTTAGTTTTCAGCCTTAAACAAGCCAATGATTCCATTTCAAGGGTTATGAAATAAAATGGGAAAAAAAGAAAGAAGCTGAATTCAAAAGATGTTATTTGTTAGAAGTCTTTTATTTATTTAATTTTCTTTTAACCATCTAAAGTTGGGCAGAGATTAATCCCATTGGGTTCACTCAAAATTCACACTTATATTACTAAGAATTGCTTCCGTAAGAAGTCCACACTTATCTTACAAACACTGTTGGCTGAGTTTCAAAAATGTTGATGTGAAAAGTTGAGAAAAATTGATTACATTTGGTAGGTGTTATTTTAGGCAACTTTTTTGGCTCTCTTTATGTAATAAAATAAAGAATTTGATTGCTTTATTATATTTGATGGGTGTTATAAATGATAAATCTAGACATGATGTGGCTGATGCTACTGTTATTTTAGTATTTACTCTGTCTTCCTGTTTGTTTTTCTCGTGATTGAAGATTTGTATATTTTTATTAAACAGACAAAATGAAGCAGAATTTCATATTTGTTGGGGGGTTTTGATACTAAAGTTTTATTTATATTCATTTTAGTATGAGTTTTGCAAACTTTATATGCATGTGCTTCTGGCATGAGATATACCTGGCAAAGGATTCAGGAGATGGATGAAGCGAATAGTGTTTGGATTAATGATGCTAACCACAATGTAGTTAAATTGCTATTTTACAATTATGTATTTATTGGGCCAAGTTTTTAAAAAGAAAGAATATAGTATTTGAACAAATGAGAAAAGGAGAGCCAAACTAACTAGTTTGGTTTTTTTTTTTTTCAAACAATATAAGGGGATTGTTTTTTCTTTTGTTTTTGGTTATTTTTGTTTTCAAATTTATTCTGCTTCATTCTCACTCTCCTCCTAGGAAAAAATAATTAAAATATGAAAAGAAAAAAAAAAAGCAAATTAAGGTACTGAATTTGACTCATAATGCAATTTATTTCTTTTGGGTTGTCAGTGTGTAGGATCCAATGTCCATATATTGTTAGGGACACATTCTTCCATAAGAATATTTGGTAAATAGAGCTTTGTTTATTTATAAATTTCAAGGTACCATCTGAATGGTGTATCGTATATGTAGCATTAGTATGACACATGTTCATATTGTTTGAGGATTTCTTCCTAGAATGAAGATTATGGTGAGGATAGTTTGTGTTTCTGAATAGTTTTGTTCTTAAGGAATTTACACAACACTGTCTATATTGAATATTTTTGTGAATTTGTACAAGTCTTCTAAAAGTAATCATATTCTACAAAAAGGAAACACCATTTCATTATGTTCTTATTCCATCAAAATCTATTAATTTACCTTGTTCTCTTGTTTATTCCCATGTGAGTGTATTCTTAGTTGCATTGCAAGCTGAAGTCCAACTTTGGTTTGTGTTTAAGATCCATAAGAGCCTCGACTTTGTGCTTTTACGAATATGACATTTCCCTCATCATCATGGTATGTGGTCCATGATTTCAAAGTTAACTATGATCCGTCCCACAGTTCCTAGTGTGGATAAATTTACTTTCTAATTCAACTGTGCAATTAGTGATTAATTGAATATGTTATTTATTAACAATGTTGCACGTCAGTGACCACCCCGACGTGAAAGAAGCGTCTGTGGTTGGCCCGTCTAAAAGAAAATGGAATTGAAAGCTGAAATCAAATGCCTTGTTTAATTATATGTGAGTATTTGTGTACTTACGCAATCTTTAATTTTCCTAACTCTTAATCATGTAACAAAAGCATCACGGCACAATTTGATGTGGGTATCGAGCGCTCTTCTAGAATGGATGTTCATGATAAGGACATTACGTTGCCAAATGGGCCAGTGACGCGTTCTCGAGCTAAGAAGATCAAAGAGGGAATGCTTGGACTTGTGAAAAGAATTATGGATGAAGATCGATTCAAGTTTCCAAATGATTTGAACACTTTTCCGAGGCCTAATGATGATTTAAGCATGTTGTCCAAGCAAGGGATGAAAGTCGTAATGATGCTCGAGAGTTGCGGAGATGAAACGACATCATTTTAAAAATAAACAACTTAGAATGGAAATTTCATAATTTTAGCTATTTTTTGGATGATAATGGCAGTTTCGTAATTTAGCTATTTTCGGATGATAATGGCAGTTTCGTAATTTAGCTATTTTCGGATTATAATGGCAGTTTTGTAATTTTTGCTATTTTCGTTTTTAGGGTTAGTTTTCAACCGTAGGATTACTTTCTTAATATTTAATGGTTTAGATTGATTCTTGATCTACCCCTAGTCCTTATATAATGGGGGATCAATTCTTTTGTAAGACAGATTTGAGTTTTTAATCAATTGAGAGAATTAATTTTCCTATTGCTCCCAGGAGTATTCTTGCAAGGTGAAGAATCAATTTCTTCTTCTTGTTGCATTAGGAGTTGAATTATCTTATCAAAGTAGAAATACTTTGTGGCGATTATTCTTCTCTTTCCCTAGCCTTCTAATCCACGTTTTTAGATACAAGTTATCTAAGGGTTTGGTAGGGAGGGTTCTTGTTTCCAATTACTGTTCAATATTTCTTGTGTGTTTGGGGTTTCGGATTCTTTAATCTTGGGGTTCCGCATCAATTGGTATCAGAGCATTGGTTGAGATAAGTACCTATCTATCTTTGTTTTCAATTTCTTTGTGTTCTTCGTTCATAATACTTTGATTCCCAAAAGAAATAAAAAAAAAAGTTGTGTTTGAACCGTGCGTCTTTTTTTATCTTGTTGATTTAGGGTTTTTTTTATTCAAAGAAGAGAACAAGTAAAAAAAAAAAAAAAACCCTAATCGCACTACAGGCGCC